>JAQFZP010001483.1:0-19119 GCA_034695745.1 Geophilus truncorum
ATTTTAATAAGGTTAAACTTGCAATAACGAATTGTATAATTCCGAAGATGCAACTCCGTTTTATAGAACAAGTATCAAGTATATATTTTAGATATATGTCTATATATATATATGGAAAATATGGGTATATACAGGTTAAACCTCGTTATAACGAACTCGCTTATAACGAATTCCTCTTTATAGCGAACCAATTTTTTTGTTTTTTGAAGTTCGTTATAACGAGGTTTGACCTGTACAATATAAGTCACACATATTATCAGTGTATTTAAAAATATAAATTTGAAAAACCATATTGTCAATCATTTATTTCATAATATATTTTACAATTGGTTCACATATATTTTATATGTTATAAATGATCCAAACTTATAAATTCAAAACTTTTGAAATATGTTGCATTTATAACACATTTTAACATACAAAATGACCATATATTTTAAATATATGTGAAATATAAATTACAAGTATATGACATATATTTTCCACATATATTCAATATCGTATATAAAAACTTGCAATTTTGCTAATTCTTGTCGAAATTTTATATAATGAACAAAATTTGTTAAATTTTTGATGTTATGAATCTTTGTTATAACAAAAAAATCTGTTGTCTGAATCTTATTGTATTTTTTATAACATATATAATAAAGGATATAGTAAGGTGAAGCAGGAATACAGGTTTTATAACAACCTCTTTGATTATAATGCAAACTTTGAATTCAATTATCTCTCATTATACTAAACATTGACAAAAATAATTTTAGGGAATACTTATAATTCAATATGACAATTGTTTTGTATCAATTTAGTCGACTTCATTACTCTGAAGTTAGGAGAGAATTTATGTAAGTGGGTCACACATTGTTTATAAAGCAATTTATGATGAATTCAATCAAAAATGTCAAACTTAAATACATTAAGCATAAATCAAGTAAAACACTTTAGTATAGTGCATAATCAATTAAACACTTGAATGGCAGGACATTAACCGATAAACTTGAAGTTGAGAAATAACTTTTCTCTAACTTTTTTTAGGTTCTTTTAGTCACATCTGGTGCTATTGTATAAAATAAAGCAAAATCAAGATTTTATTTACCTTGTTGATTTTATATTATTTTTATAAAGAGTAAGAATTTAAGAAATTTGGGTTTTTAAACTTTTCTCATTTTTCTAGTATTAACTGAATTTTACTTTATTTTAATTACAATGTATGGTAACTATTTCTTGGAAAATTAATTGCAAGTTATTTTTGCAGCAAGAACTTTATTGTATGTTGAAATTGATTAAGTTTTAATGGTTTAGCTGCTAAAAAAATGTTGTAAAGTAATTGGTTTTATTAAAGTTCAACTACTACTTTAATTTTTGTGAAGTTTATATAAAAAATCTACCTTCTGGTGATAACAATTGAAATTAGAAACTCTACCTAGTGCAGATTCTGAAACTACTGGAGATCTAGTTTGAAGAAATCTGCCAAGGGCACAATTTTCAGTAATGTTGATCTAAAGGAATAAAGAAAGTACATAAGAACAATTTCTAGGAATATTTTCTTAAAGGTTTATTAAATCTGGTAAGATTTACAATAAAATCTTAATGTTACCAACTGCCACTAGATGTCAGCTGTCTACAGCAGGGCAGTTTAGGGAAAGACATGGCAGCATTGAGATAGATTAGGTTGCACTTTGTTGGTATTGTCTATTCTTGATGCTACTTAATTCAATACTACCATCAAAAGTTTGTTACTTAGTGTCAGATCCTGAAAACCCTTTTAAGTGATGCCATAATTTTATTTCAAAATTTCACTAATGCAAAAAACTGCCACCAGATGTCAGCAGCATGTATCATTTTAGTATAAGGGTGAGATATGGCAGTATTTGAATAAGTAAACAGTCTCTAAAATTCTCTTAAGGCATTTACATCTGTCTGAAAACGCCATCTGGTGACAGTTAAATCCAAGATGGCCATTTGCAATGTGAAATAAGTGGAAAACATTAAAAAAATGTTTAAAATGTTCTTTTTAGTGCAAAACAAGTGCATTTCATGTCACTAATGAGTAAAAAAATCGAATTTCTGCACCCTTTAGGCTATTTCAGAAGTTCAAGTTTTTGTTATAATTCCAATTTGGATCAGGGCCAGGTTTTGTTTCATTTTTTTTCCAGGGGTTTTGTCTATGGATGTTTTTGTGTGGATGAAATAATGGGATTTTAATGCTTTTGAAGATTATTTTCCAAATCTTTAAGGCTGGTAAATTGGGTGGAAGAAGTGTTTTGGGGTAGAGTTCGGTAAACACCGCAGCGAAGCGAATACCGAAGTCGATGATTATTGGGTTGGTAATTCTAATTGGACAATTAAAGAGAGTTTTGCGCATGCAAAATGATGTTGGTTCAGTCTGGATGAGATGGAAATTGGAAATGTGCAGAATTGCTGTAATCATGAGCAGTTTTGGCTGTGGGTCTCTGCCTGAAGTATGAAAGTAAAGAATTTATGTGGCTTTGTGGGATTGAAAATTTTTTTTAATAAATTTTGTAGGGTTTTAGTTGAGATTTTGATAACAATTGTTTTGAGTTTAGATATTTTTTTAAAGATTATTATGTTTGGTATTTGATAATATATTTGGATTTTTTTTAATATAGTGAGAAAAAGTTGGAATTTAATGAGATTTATGATGATTTCTAGAATTTTTTGTAATCTGTTTTGTAATAATAATTTTTTTTCATGAGATTTACAATACTTTTTAGATATTTATTCTAAGATTTAAAAGAGATTTACAACAATTGTGTGGAGTTTTGATAAGATTTTTACAGATTTATGTTTGATTTTTGTTTTATTTGATAATATATTTGGGATTTCTTTTAAATATATTGTTCTGATTCTTTTCTTTCATGTGTTGATAAGTTTGTTCTACATTTTCAGAACTAAATTTGCAAAAATAAAGACGCAGCGGGTAGCATTTCAATTATCCTCAAAAAAACAACAAACGTTTGGTTGGTTATGCCACAGTCATCCCAAACCCAAATTGACTTCAGAGTTTTATCTGGGATTAAGGTATAGTAGTGGCTAATTTTCAGCTACTCAATGTTTAATAAGATGGATTAGTCGCACTAATCCCAGGTAAAACCTAAATGTTGCGTTTTATTTCGAACAGAGGCAGTAGTGATTTTGTTGAGGATATTATGGATTTAATGAGATTTTTGTAGATTTATGATGATTTCTGGGATTGTGTATAATCAGGTTTTAATTTAATTAGAATTTTACTGCTTTTCTGAGATTGTAATGACTTTTGGGTGTTATTTACAGTCATTTTAGAAATTTATTCTGAGATTTATTGAGCTTTACATAGATTTTACCACAGATTATAAGTTAAAGAAATCATTCTCAAGTTTTCAAAAAACTCACAAGAAATCTTCATCAATCTTGATGAAACACTACATCTCCACCTAACAACAAGATATCAAAGCACAACTGCTAAAACCAATTTTAAAACCAATTTTGCCTGCTAAAACCAATTTCACGTTCAAAACAACAACTAAATAAGAAATGAAAACCACTTGGAACCTTCGAGTTAAAACCGCTCAAAGCAAAACTCGAGATAATTCATGCGAAATGCGAGTTGCGCTGCGAGATACAATCAGCGAATATCCGAAACAACAAAATCAGTCATGGCTTGTTAATTATCAGTGCAACACACATGTACCAAGGCGAAACATAAGCCATAGCTCAGTGCTTGCCACACACCACTCATTGCATAGAGCTATAATTAGATACAACGAAACCATATTTGTCAATAATTTAATAATCATCATCAACAGCGAAGATACAAATAGGAAAAAAGGGCAAATGCTAAAGTTTCTTATTTCTTATTTACACCGCTTCGAGCGGCTTCTAGGAAGGAAAACAACGAAATGGGATTTTTGTATTTGCAATAGACAAGTTGTTTTTCGTTGAAATTGCCATTTCGATTTTTCAAGGTGGTTTAGATATCGAATTTAGGCAATTCAAAGAATGGTAATTTAATAGGTTTGAATATAATGTATAAAAAAAAAATCGAACAACTAAAATTAATGTATACACTTTAAAGTTGAAGTTTTCTAGACATTTGAGCAGCCTAAAAATAATGCACTGAACAAACATATCTGACATGAAGACAATTTTAGCCATTTGAATTTACTGTGGGTTTGTTATTTATGTAAAATGTTAGAATCAGTTGTTTGTCTTTGAATGATTTGACAAGAATTAGGAAATTTAAAAAATGTAAATCTACATTAGGGGTCAATGTTGGACCTCTGTCAATGTTGAAAACCTATCTATTGGTTTAATATTTGATTTTTGTAATCAATATTGGAACAGAAAGACACAGTTTACTTGAAGAGGCAAATTTGCAGACCTAAAAAATTGAGTTTTTGCATTCATTTTCTTTAATATTGGACTAATAAAGGGAATTGTCATAGGATCAATTACTGGACTAATATGGGAACTTTAAACAGCAAAAAAAATTAATAAATAAAGTTTTTTTTTTTTTTTTTTTTTTTTAATTTAAGTAATTTAATCAATTTCAGTCTTAGACAACACATCTGCTTGTTTCTACCAAATCTCCTGGTCTGAACAAAGGACAAAAGTGTAAACAAAAGACTATCATATGATATGTGTGTGGTACTGATCACTTTAACTCTTTAGAAACCTTGCAAATACACCAAAGCAATTCTATTTACAACTTCACAATCTGCAATAAATGTCACCACCAGCAATAGTCTGTGTAAGTCATTAATTTGGATTTAGTAACTAATTACTAGACACTTTGAATTAGTGAACCAGCTTGCTATTATTCATGTGAATTTTTCTTTTACCAGTTAGTCGTTATATCAAGGTTTGATCTGTAATTTTGATTTTTTTATTTTTTAAATTGAAAGCACATTTATGGTTTCTGAAGATGTAGCAATGTTAAATATGTGATAATTAAATTGCAAATCGTAAATAAAACCTCACATGTACTAACTTGGGTTTGGGGCAGCCATTTTTTTTAAAGGAAGTGAATCTTAAATCGAAGTATAACTTGACTTCCGGTTCGTAAAAGATTTCTTTAACACTAGTTCCAAATAAGTTTCCATATATTTTACTTCACTTTATATTTTATATTACTAAAATTAAACACCAGATGGCGACACAAGTTATATTGTCACCAGTGCAAAATGGCTGGTTCGACAAATAATTGAAATAAACCAATATGAAAGCTTTTTACATCTGCTGCATATGTAAACACATGTGAACCTGGTTATCAAGTGTGTGATTTGATGTAGTGTTGGATAAATTAAATGAATATTCGCCTCAATTGTTTTACTTTAATTTTAAGACACTATGAGCTGAAAGGAAGTTTCTTCTGTAGTTCCACTTCCTTTATAAGACAGGGATTTGTGTAATCACGTCAACCGTTTCTATTCTTGGATCTAATTAGTTGCATGCTTCAATGCAATAACACGATTTCTAAGTAAAGACCATCAGGTCATCAGGGGAAATGAAAATAGATTGTGGAAAAATCTTTTATATCAACATGTGTACATAAGGTGTTACACTTGAGTTGAGTTAACTTCTAACAGCGAAGTACGATCAACAAACTACTTAGCATAAGAAGCATAGAAAAATAAACGCGGGTTTAGAATATGGATAAAGTCATTTGTTTTGTTTGCTGATTTAATTCAAAGAAAGCATTAGAAACTGTTTTGATGTTGGAGGCAAAGGTCATTGTGGATATTTTATCTCTGTTTTTCTATTTTTCAATTCAACTGAGAATTTTGCTAATCTGTTTTCTGTTGTTGTTGTTGTGTGAACTCTGCATAACCCTTTAGTAACTGCGACACACATTAACACATTTTTGCATGAGCAACTTTGGGAATTTTTGACAAATTTCATCATTAGCAATAGAATGTGTATAAGTTATAAAGTGTAGTCTTTGAAAGGTTAAAGTTATCTATAAAAAAATGTAATATACAAGTTGAACCTCGGTATAACGAACTCGCTTATAACGAATTTCTCATTAGAACGAAATATTTCAAAGTCCCGTCGAAGTGTACTAATTCGTCTCGATATAACGAATTTTCGTTATAACGAACCAATTTTTCGATCCATTGGAGTTTGTTATATCGAGGTTCGACCTGTATTTCAAATATGTGAAATACACTGTCTATTTTCAATACGGTATATATGAATATCTCAAAATTGGGATGTTTTGTATATTGGATGTATGTGGGAACTATACATCAACTTATATTTCACAGACATTAAAAATTTATAGCCATTTTATATATTATATTAAATTAAATTCTGTTAAGTTATATATTTGCAAAAACACCTTACACACAACTGTGAATTTACGGAAAAAGTGTAAATTCAGAAAATCTTTTTTCACAGTGTAATATTTCATGCTGTGTTGGTATTATGTAGGCATTGTGCTGACATGTCACATTTTTCTTATGACATTGCACACTTGCGATATTCATTTCATGCATTCAATTCAAAGGAGTTGTACTGCGCTTGACTTTTATCGTTGTGATTCGCACGACATAATAACACTAAGAACTTCTTGACCATAATAACTGTCACATGTGGTGCCAGTTGAATCTGGGAATTGCTAGTGCTGGACTGGCATTAGCCACAAGTGTAATGGCGTAATAAAAAAAAAAGGAAGAACACAATGTGACAAGATGAATAAAAATCTTAACTGCCACTGTGGGAGATTTTAGAAGGCCATTTCATAAGAGATAAACACTGTTGCCACTGCCAAATGTAATGGTGACACGTGGAATGGAGCGTGCAACATGTGCAGTGAAAGAAAAGATTTGAAGCAGATGTCAGAAAAGAAATTCAAGAGATTTTGACAAATGAAATAAAAATCCAGAAAAAGGAAAACTGAACTGGTTTATTATTAAATATGAATCTATTCATCACAAACAATAATTATAATAGTCGTCAAATGATTTTCAGACATTTGTGCTGCACTGTAGTAGGAATTTCGTTGTTTCCAGTGACTGATCCAGGATTTAGTTCCGAAATTCTCTCGAGCAGGATTTTCGTGCGTCACAAATTCACAATTCCCAGAAACCATTTTTCTTTTGACATTCACTGTTTGTGATATTTTTATACAAATTTTAATTTTTCAAAAATTATTTGGCGACGATTAGTTACTGTTTGTGATGTGTAAGTTCACATTTAATAATAAACCAGTTCAGTTTGCTTGACAAAACAATATGAAAATGTAAAAACAATTTTTTAAAATTTTTATTTTATTTTATTTATTTATTTTTTGGCTAAATTCACTGCAAAGTTTGTTTTAGGTGAAACTTTTATTGAAAGTGCTGCGGCTTTTATCATGTACACAGAGATTATTAATTTTGATGTTGATGATGGGAATTTCTAGCAGTGTAAGTGCCATGTGTCACACGCTGAATCCTGGGAAATTGAACGTCTGCGTCGCTTGTGTTGTCAGCCAATAGAAAGCAGCTTAATATTGACGGAGTTAAAGCGCTTCGAGTCTATCACAAGTGTATATTTGCTTATCTGGCGAAACTAGAGATCCTTGCAAGAAAACGACTGCTTTGAGATATCAACAATTCCCTACACACTGTTATCTTTTGACACAGCGACACCGCGTGGTGAATACGCGCACTAATTGAATTTAGAAGTTGATCAAAACTTTTTCTGTATTTTTAAACTTTTCAATCCGACTTTAAAACGATGAGATAAATCAATTCTCTGCACGTTTTGTGTGGATGTTGATTTTATGTTTAGTTTGATTACTTGTCGAGAGGTGGCGCGCCTCCATTTCCGGCAGTAGTTAATTTAATGGCAGCCGGAAATTGCACTTAAGATTGATACGTGATGAGATTAGATACAAAATCAGGTAATTATGTGCGAAATGACGCGATAAATGATGATTTTGCTGTTTGGTGTACTTTATGAGGTTTAATTTTTAATTGGAATTGCATTTAGGCTTAAACGAGGACCGGAAGTCGAGTCTTTGACGGATGTCGAGTTTTTGGACGGTTTCTAACGAGAGATGAGTGAATTTGGATTCGTGTGTGGTGAGGTGGGTGAATTAAGATGAAATTATGAGACAAATGAATGCTGACGTTTATTAAGATGATGTCATTTTGTTGTCAGCTTGTGTTAATTTGATTAAATTTGAATGAAGTGCAAATTGAAATTGATTTATGATGTGGAAGTGTTGTTAAAGAAGACAATTTGGGGAGTTTGGAAGTTTTAGTGGGATTCGTTGTGATTTGATGTTTTGTTGTGAGATTTATGGAGATTTGTTGATTTTTAGTTAGATTTACTCATGTTTTTAGACATTTATTTACATTGTGGTTGAGAAGTTTTTTAATGAGATTTTTAAAGATTTATAGAGTGATGTCATGATTTTTAGTGATTCAGACACTGATTAATTTTTTAAATAAATTTTTCAATATTTTTAGTGAGATTTGTGTGGATTTAGAATGATTTAGAGAGATCTTCCTTGTTTTAAATTTATATATTTGGTGATTGCAGTTGATTTCCAAGCAGATTTAAAGAGATTTAGAATTTAAAAATAAGATTTTACTTTTAACTTTAAGCACAGATTCACAGAATTAAAACTGATTCACACAGATTTCAATTGATTTAAAGGATATAAGCTCTTAGCTATTTTTAGAAATATTTTTATAATTTAACAAAACAAGGTGAAATTGATTGACTTGTTGTTGTTGTTCGTGAATCCCATGTCACTTTTTTGTTATTGTTATATTCTTGGCATTTTTAGAAATCTATAACAAGTGGCTCTTCAGTGTTCATAAATTACTACTATAAAAAGAAAAATAAATGAACAAAAGACTAACATCAGTCACGCAAAACCATGTTTTGGGCGAGCAACAAACAATTGAAATACCTCTAGAGAAAATCCTTTATTTTTTTACGGTAGAGTAAAACACTTTTAATGTAGAAAATCAATAATTTGGCCACTTGGTGTTGCTTAGTGGTTTTATCCATTTCAAGTTATTAATGTTGCAGAAATATACTTAAAGAGAATGATGGTGATGAATTTTGAAAATTTGAATTTCCTAATATAGGTTTACCGTATTTTCTCAAATAATGCTTGGGACTCAATTAGCGCGTGGGGAAAAATAATTTTATTAAATACCGGTATAGCCCGTGGGTTTCAATTAAAGCACCCGAGCACTAATTGAAAAAAAATATCAATATTACGATTTAATTCGAATGTTAACGTTTTCTTAACACGATATTTTTGTTTATATATGTTAAAAATTATTGTGTATTTATCATGAAAACAAAATATATTTTAAAAAAAATCAAGATATTGAATGCCAATAGTGATTATTACATGCAAATGATGCATAATGTGTTTTTCCAGTTCACTTAGATTTAATCGTTGTTTTCACAACTTTGGCTCTTTACCGACAAGATACCGGTATAAGCTTTGCAGAACCCCTAGGACAAGAATGCATGCTTGAGGGTGTATGTCATTCTAGGTGCACAGGTTTCTCTGATTCCAGTTCAGTTGTGCGCATAAAAAATTGCTGCTAATTGAAAGAATTTCTGAAATTAGAATCAATCAATGGCAAGAAAATTTAAATGACAACTTCGAAATTTGCTGCACATGCAAAGAAAGCAATAAAAAAATAGCAACGACATCTGGATGCAAGATAAAAGCATCGTTGCATTATACAAATGATCGATAGTGGCATGTGAGGCTTTTTCACTACTAATTGTTTATTTATGTCGTTGTGTAATTCATAACAGGCCAAGTAGTGGACTTGGTTAAAGTAGTGCTCAAACTCAAGTTTGAGCGGATCGATACAAATTGGGAATCGGAATCGTCGAATTTTTTTTATTGAAACAAGAAATTGAGTAATTCTTGTGAACGGGCTCAGCGTAAATTATCCATTTTCACTGCCAAATTGAATTAATGTTTCGCTTTGCAAAGAATTTCTTCATTAGGACTTGTATTCAACGAAGAACGGTGCATTTTAAATTTGATGTTGAATCTGAGAATTAAGAATAATGGTCTGTTTTCCAGATATTGATTGCTGCACTTTAAAGTAAATAACAATGGAAGCAGTGTAATGTTGAGTTTGTAAACTGGAATCATGTTTATTCATATGTCAGTTAAATTCAGAATACCGTATCTTGTGTTGACATAACATTAGAAATACTTTTGATTCTATGTTGTAAAATGCTAATTGGTGAAAGGGATTAATTTAAATTAATAAATTTTAAAATAATAAATAAATCAGACATTTTAGGTTGCATCAACAAAAGTTAAAGTGATACTGTTACAAAATTTTATTTTTTTTTTTAATTTTGGTTAATCTTAAATATTTAGCAAAACTCCCTTAATTTTTTTTTTAATTGGTCAAGTTTTTGTGCCTCAATTCAGTTTTTCAAAGCAGTGGTTTCGAAAACTAAATTTTGTGACGAAATAGCAGCCAGGCGGAGCAAACTTTTCCAATTGCTCGGCGCCGTCTAGAGTCAATTTCCTAACTAGAAACCGGCTGCTATTACGTCACGAACAGAAATCGATTCGAGATTTCCGTTTTTGAAGCAACTGGACATTAAACTTTACAATTTTAAATGAAATGTTTTGCAGAATCTTAGGTTAAAAGTTAAACTATATATTTTTTGCATGATATATATCATGGAACAAAAATAAATTCATGACACTATCACTTTAACTGGGGTTCAACTAATGTTAAACTCAGTTTAATTGGTTCTATCGACCTGTGTAGAAAAAAAATGTGTCATTACGGCGGGCGCCATTTTTACAATTGCTGATATGACGTCATTCTAGCTTCTCGTTTGCTTCAATGGTTTTGTTATTTCTTTCAAAAAGTCAAAGTTGGCTTTACAAACAGAAACTTGCAAACAAAAAAAGGATGATTGAAGATTAATATCATTCGCTTCGCTGACTTAGCTTAATATAGTAAAGTTTCTTTGTTTTAACGCTTCAATAAGCCGCTGAAAGAGATGGCAAAGTCTTCTATTGACTTGGATTTGTGTGGTGGTGAGTCTTAATAGGTTTTTGGTTTGTTCTCTTTTCTTAACCACTGGATTGACATTCAATGATGGAGAAAGAAGAAACTAGTGACTTAGACTTACCAAGACCAAAGACATTATAGGGTGATGGGAAGAAGGAAGGAAAAATGTCAAATTTATTAAGTTTTGTTGAGTGGCATGATACTGCACTCCAATCTGAAAGCTTCATTATTCTTTAATGTCTGCTGCTCATAGATGCGCAGAAGACAAATTTGTGAGTGGCCAATAATTCCAAGTGGCAAGGCACTTCCTGTATAGGGTCATGTCATGTGGACAGTTGAAGTTCACTTTTGTCTTGTTCTGTGGAGGAAAAAAGTTAAAGCTGAAGAGATATGCAAGTTGAAAAGATGGATGAAGAATAAATTTATTTGTTTATTTGTTTGGTTTTATGTTCTGGTCAAAAGTGCCAATGAGGTATTGAAATGATGAATTAAAATAAACCATGATTAGTAAATAAAATCAATTGAAATTAAAAAAAATTACTTATTTTAAGGATTATTTTAGTTGTTCAAACTGACTTGTGAGTTGCGAGGGTCATACTGTAAGTGAATTTCAAAAATAAATAGACGTTTGTGGAAAATTGACGTATAACCTACTGTAACATATATAAATTATAAATGACATGTTACATATAAGTTCAATAATGTATTTTGTAAGTTTAACAGTAGGTGGGTTTATTTATTATTTACACACCTACCGTATAAAATCCTGTCAAAACAATTGTGTTGTATGAAATATCGATTTTTTTTCGATCTAACTTGAAAAAAATATCGCTCAGAATTGTCTAAATGTCGATTTACACCAATTTTAACTTGATTTACACAAGTGTAAAAAATAAACAAACCAACGATGTGATTTTCCATGGATGGATATTGATAATTATCTGCCACATACCCGCAGTCATAACAAAATTAATTCTCATTTTCGACCACAGCAAATTAATCGCGATGGATTTTAAAGTGGTTACGAAGACGAGTCAACCGTCGCATGCGACGTCATATGTCAATATTAATTACGAACAGAATTTTCTTCTCATGAATCTCATCCAAGATTACAGAAATGCTAATAAGGCTTTGAGAGAAATGAGATTGTAATTGGTCGCATAATTGGTCGGTGATGAAACGAGAGGACCGAGCGTTGCAAACAAAAGTTTGACTTGCATCTTATGCTTTGATCTTGTCGCTCGACTCATTAACCGAGATGAGTCTGTCATGTAAAGTCACCACTAGTGTTGTCACTCAATTAAAACAAGTGCGCCCTCTCGAGAGATAATTAGAACGCGACTAAATACGCAGTTGTCAAAGATTTTTGTTAAACTTTTGTTAAAGAAGAGGAGGAGGAGAAATGATGCTTAAGATTGCCAGTGGTCATTTTATTAAAGAAGTTTTCTAAGTTTGTAGTTTTGTATTTTGTTACCAATGGGCACTGCTGTTTAATAGCGACGCCATCTATTGTGAGAAAGTAAACTACTGGTTGTTTAATTAGACAAATTGAAGTATTGATTAATGAGAAATGACAAAAGCTTTAATAAAGTGGCTATTTTTTTTTTTTTGTAATTTTGTTTCCTTTTTGTAGAAATTTGCCTTGGGGATCATCTATGTGAGTAAAATTGTTATGTTATGCATTCAGGTGATCTCTGACAGGCTATATGCAATTAATTATGTTTCCATAAAATGATATTAAAATTTCATGCTTTAAGCTTCAGGCTAAATATATACTCCTTCAACTTACTGTAAATAAACATGTAGTTCTATATCAAGTTGATACTGTATTGTTAGAAGCTGAAATACAACATTTGCATAACATTGTTTTTAAGAAAATCAATTTTTTTTTTTAATTTAATATTATTTAATTTCAATTGGCAAACATTCTAAACACACATTTTTAATTATGCACATTTACATAAAAAGTGTTTGTAGAATCAACACTGCTAGAACCAACATAATGCATCTATAAACAATGTGCAAGACCTTATACTGTAGGCTACTGAATAGCTAATGTAGTTAAAACATAAAACATAATATTAACATACACATTAAATGTACAAGAGAGTGGTGCTAAATTAATTTTAAATTTAAAAAAAAATTCAGAAAAAATTAAAAAAAAATTAAATTTTTCTCAAAATATAAAAAATTTTCAGAATGGTACACCAACTGTAGCTATGGTGTAAAATGAAAAAGCGCCAACTGGTGCCGCAATTTTGAAATAATTTAGCATTGAGACGATATGACTCGTTTGCCTCAAGTCAACATTTAATTTTTAAATATTATACCTATCTTAAATTTTCTTTAATATTGATAAAAATCATTCCATGGGAAGCTTAAAAGATATTTTATTAAATTATGAAATACAAATTGAGAAAAACTGTTTATTATTTTAGATTTTACCGACAATAGGGAACACTGCAGTGGCTATAAAAAATAGCCCAAATATATATATGTGACTTATTCAAAAAAAAAAAAAAGATTAAAGTGATAGTGTAACGGAAATAATTTTTTTCAATTTTGGTAAATCGTAAATATTTACCAAAATATAAAATCCCATAAAATTTTATCAAGTTTTTATGCTCCGATTCTGATTTTCAAAGAAAATTGTGTAATGACAAAATAACAGTCGGGCAGAGTAAACCTGATTTGATTTCTGGCTTTTAATTGCTCTGCGCCATTTGCTGTCCATTTCTAAACTAGAACCGACTGCTGTTACCTTACGACCAGAAATCAGTTGCGAAAAATCTGTTTTGAAGCAGTCTGACATTAAACTTAAAAAAAAATTTTAATGAAATGTTTTACAGAATTTTAGTATATAAATTAAATTGTATATTTCTTTACACATTCTTTAACGTGGAATGACAAATGTCTACTAGAAATATCGCTATGAATTTCTTCGAACACATAAATTTGAATTTTAGATACCGTACTGTACGTAGATAAAAACAATTTTATACTTTATGGAAACAAACAATAACCTTAATGAAAAACAAAGGAAAAATCAATATCCATAAACTTTAATGTAAATTTATTACACGCCTTAATTAAGTTTTTATAATTAATTACATAATGTTTGTTTGCTGAGATAATTTTTAACAAGATGTCGATTTTCCGATTACGCCGTTGTTAATTATGGTAATGGTAAAGGGCAAACTTTTTCCCTAGTGGTGAAAAGGTCAAATGTGCTTAGCAAAGGTAAAAAGGGAAGTTGTGCTCAAATATTACCAGAAATTTTCTTTATTACAAAATTGCAAAATATTTGCAAATTCTTGCGTAGCAACAAGTCACTCAGAGTTTTCGATCAATTTTCACATTTGACATTTAATTTCATTTTAAATTAATTATGAATGATTATTTATATTTAAACACTTGATTATGTTTCATGACATGAACTTGGGAATATTTGTGATAGCTGTTTACTTATTGAAGTACCGGTACTTGATTTTGAATCAATACTATAATTCACTTAAAGCTGATTGTTTGTAAAAGATATTTAGTAGATTTGGAATGTATTTATTAATTTCGTGATTTTATTGGGATGTTGATAAATTTTTGATGATGAGTATTGTTGAAAGCTCTACAACATTCCAATTGGGAATTGCAATTTATCTTTTATTGTTTAGAAGTTATAGATTGAATGACCATGAAGATGAGTTTTAAGGTCAAATACAAGGTCACAATTGATATCTCATCCTCACATTAGTCATGAACCCTTAAGAAACCATTCTTTTATGTGATCGTTCACTAGATATTTGAGACGCATACTATGCGTCTCAAATACTCCTTCACATGTAATTTTAACCATCCAATTTCAAGACACACTTATCAAATTTTAACCTCCATAATCAAATTTTAACCCAACATACTGAATTTCAAACTTATAACTAATTTTAACTCTTACATTTCTCATTAAAATTTCTACACACCTAATTTTAACACCTACACAAAATTTAAATTTTGACACATTTAATCTTAATTTCCACTTCTAATTTTAATCCCTATGCTTTTTAATGGCACTTAATTTTCATTTTAAACATTCTAAATCTTATATAAGGGTTGAAATTGGATATATTGGGGTTAAAATTCGATAAGTAGAGATTTAAATTGGGTATGTGTGGTTGATTAAATGTGTGGGGATTAAAACTGGATAAGTGGGGATTAAAATTGAGCATGTAGTTGATGTGCAATGGTTAGAATTGAGTGTGTAAAAGTTGAAATTTGGTGTGTGAGGTTACAATTGGATTTTTGGGGATTAAAATTTGGTTTGTGAGGTTAAAACTTGGTATGTGTGGATCGTTGGGGATTAAAATTTGGTTTGTGTGGATTGAATTGAGATGCTTGGGGGGTTGAAATTGGATGCTTGGGGGGTTGAAATTGGATGTCTGGGGTTAAAATTAGGTGTGTAGAGGTTAAAAATTTGAAGTGAGGGTAAAACAATTATTAGGAAATTAAAATGGCGAATAAAATGTGGTACATTATGGGGTACCTTATAGGGTATTCAAACCCCGTGTTTTCAGCCGAACCTGCTTTCACCCATATCATGCCTTTTCAAATCCCTGATTCTTGCACATAACATCTGGTCAACAAACATGTGGTCAACAATTTGGTTACAAATTCGATAACACGAAACCCCTAGTGTGTTGTGGTACTATTTTTCTGAATTCTCAATCGATCAATGTAGGTCCCAATCCTCACAAAAGCATGCACATCATTTCAAAAAGCGTGATCAAAGTGTCTGCAACTGCCCAGTGATTACTGACCAGAAGAAGAGTTAAGGTTGTTTTGACCACGTCTCTAATGAACACGCACAAAACGCCGGGGACATGGTTAGCAATCATCGCACTGTTGCGTGCAGTTTACTAGACCAAGACAAATGCAATGCACATGCGCAGTGATGTTATTTACGTTTGCAAGTGAAAGTGGCCGACTACAAAAGATGTTAGCACTTGTGTTTACAGGTGAATTTTTTCTTATTTAGACAAAAAATTGCAAGAGCTAAAACTTTATTATTAGTAAATTTTTCCCACCCATGTTTGGTTGCTTTAGTCCTGTGATTGGTTAATCACAATTTTGTAAAGTGGTTTTTCTCTTGTCATCTTCTGAGAAAATTCAAATTTCAGTGATATGAAGTTTAATGAATTTTTTATCAACATTTTGACAAAGTCATTACAAGTGCATTACTAAAATGACTACAATCAGTTTTTTTTAAAGAGATCTTTATCTGACACTTGACAGATGAGAATGGAATATCAGATACAGCTGTATTTCAGATAAGAACTGATAAAATGGCATTTCAATGGAGAAAATTGAAATGGCACTTTTTCCATAAAGTTGATTTCATTTCAAAGTTTTCAATTTTTTAAGAGACTTTAGTTGTTTTGACTTTGAAGGTTAATGGAAGTGAATTTCCAATTTGGATGTGTAATTATATAAACATGAGGATGGAAAATTCCATTTCTTCATTCAGATTACTAATTTCACACATTAGAGTCAAGTAAATATGAGAAGGAAGAGTTTCATTTACACTTGAGTGTCATCAACAATGACTTATTTTGTGCTGTTTACTTCAATCAATGTCTTGGCTGTATGCCAATCTTCTAGGTTTCAATTGCAGTGTAACAAAGTTGGCTCTTTTTTAATACAGTAATTTTTATTTGTAACTGATTGACCAAAAGGAAATTGAATAAAGGAAATTTTAACAATGTGTGGTCAAAAGAAATGTTGACCAGTCATCTCAGAATCAGTCTTTGCTTAATTTGTTTATGTTAGTGAAAACTTGAAAACCTAAGCATAAACTGAAAAAAACTTTTCTTTAAATTTTTAAATTTACTAACATACAAAGTCAAGAGTATTTTGAACTAAGATTTCTAAAGAAAGAAAGAAAGAAAGAAAGGAATGTAGCGCTATACATGACATGTGTCAAAACCCCAAAAAGATGACAAAGAGCAAAACAAATGCAAATCTTCACTGCAATCAGAATAAAGACAATTGAAAAGACTCTAAACAATTCAAACACAAGAAAGTCAGGTCTAAACAAAGAAAAGAAGGAAAACAAAGCTAAATGTCAAGTTGGAAATTCAATCTGTTCTTGAGTGAACTGGCCTATCATAGAGGCTAAAGGCGGATTCTCAGTAGCAAGAAAACAAGCAAGAATGCATCTTAATTTGGTTTTCAAATTAGTATAATGTAAATATTTTACGAAATATGTTTGTAATGTTACTACCGTAAGAGATAATTTTGAACGGATTTCTGCTGAACTGGTTGAAAATCACTCCTGTTGGTGAGTCGTCTTTAGGAACAGCATTAATTCATTCGCTTCTATTCAAATACACATTCCTTAGATATGCTAAGTTTTCAAAGCAAAAGTAATTAGTTCTATGCTCCATTTATGAGTAAAATAATTATGAGCATAAATTAGTATAGCGGTTGCTGTGGATTTCAAAGGTTTGCTCACGAAATCCTTTTGAAATAATTTTTCAAACTCGGTGAAAATGGAAATGAAAGATGCTGTATTGGTTTTTTGGAGATTCTAAATTTAACTTAATATAATTTAAAAACTACTATTTTTTTAAGTCTGAGAAAATTCATTTATGAATATTGATAATGTCAAATAAGGTAACTTTGTCCACGAAGGATACTTTGAACAAAATTGTAAATAATAAGATTACAAGCCATTTTTTTAGTGAAAAAATACTGCAATATTTTTTTTATGCTTAAAATGAAGATTTGATCATAATTTAAAAGTTATAAGTGATGTCATCTTATCTTGTAAAAAATTCAAGAAGGATTCTTTGCAAAATGGTCATTTTTAATACACTAATTAAATCATACTGCCCAGGCAGTAGAAAATAATTTTTAATTTAAAATTTTTTAAATTATTATTATTCAATCTTTTAAACCACTTTAAGGTCGTAAGATCTACCGAATACTTTATCGAATCTAACATTTACTTGTTTAAATTTAGTATTTTTCATAATTTAATTCAGCAGGTACTTTTTTGCCTAATTTTGGTTAAAAATGGCAAAAATATTTTTTTTTGCTCAAAGATGAAAGATGTGTTGAAAGATGACATTGAAATCTCACAAAAACTATGAAAAAAATTTACTGTTCAAAGAAATGAGAATGGGGTGTAACTTTGAACACCAAATATTTTTATTCTTTAAACTATAAAAAAAAAAAACTCATGAATTTATTTTTGATATAGTCAATACTAGATATCTGTCTTGGTGTTTTAAAGTTTTCAGATCCATAAAATGTCAATCCATCTAAAAGTTATTCAAGTTAAAAAAAAAAATGTCTAACGTTACCCCATTTTAGAGTATTTTCTTTTTGCTTTCTTAAAAAGTTTTTCAAATATAAAATAAATATTAAACAAATCAACTGTCAAGTAAAATGCATAGTGCTTATGTATTTTGCATGATGTGAGTGCAGACAGCTGTTGCTATTCATCATGCACAACGCAAGATTGCAAATTCCTGTACTCTTTAAGTGCATTTACAACACTTTTCCTTGACAATATTCCACATGCAGAAAGTTAAGTTTTAATATTTGATAAATTATTTGTATTGTTGTATAACCAACAACAGTAGAAATTGCATAGAGTGAGGATTAAGGAATCATAATTTTTAATTTGTGTTGTAAGTAAAATAGTCCAACTTAACAATAATTTAGACTTTAATAACACTACGTTTACATGGGCAAAATAATCCGAAGTTTCTGAAGTGCGGATTTAAAAAATGAATTGTGGGAAGTATTTATATATCAGAATTTTACCTATGCATTATAAAATATAAACCCATGCAAAGTAAATGTCAATATCTGCACAATAGTTTTTATTTAATACAATCTTGAAACTGCCAATGTATTTTCTAATTACTCATATTATTTTATTATCTTAAAGGTAGTACTGCACTGTAAAGGTAACAATCACCCCGTGCTACACTGGGTTTTTGCTAGGTTTCACCTCCCTTTTACCTCTGTAGTACCCCCGTTCTCACCCACATCCTCACTTCTGACTCCTCACCCCACCCCCATACCCCCTACATTCACATTTCACTCT
>JAQFZP010001484.1:0-19109 GCA_034695745.1 Geophilus truncorum
ACTAAATTAGAAAAACATCTAAACATGCATCACGTTGAAGAGTACGAGAAATTAATAAAAACTAAGAGTATCGGTATCGGTATTGGTATTATTATTAGTATTGGTATTGGAATTGGTATTTTAATTTTAAAAAGTATTAGTATTGATATTTTATAAAACTGAAGTATTGGTATTGGTATTGGTATCAAAATTATTTCAATACATCCCTGTTTTCATTTACCATCATCACTGTCCACAACTTTAATTGAAATCAACATTTAACATTATCGTAATCCAATAAATACTCTTCTAATTAATTTAAAGATCAAGCGTGGGCAACTAACTAATGAGTGACGGGCTCAGCTATATTGCTCTAATTACATTAAAAGCAGGATGCATTAAAACTGATGTGGATTTTAATCACTTTGAACTCAATAAATATTGTATGAGAAGTGAAAATTAATTTTCAAATGGAAAATAATTGTAATAAAAGTGTAAATTGATGTCAATATAAGCTTAACTGAAATGAACTGAGATAATATGGATAGCATGTAGGAAGACAATTTTTTGTAGTGACCTTTTTCATACATGTAACTCTGATTTCACATTAAGTGTTGCAAGTTGTTGAATTAAAATAATATTGCAGTTAAGTGCCCACTTACCCTACTAAAGTCCTTCAGCATGTAAATTATTTCTGCAGGGTTATCCACTGATGGTGTCATAGTATATTCAACCTTAATTAAGAGAAATATAAGTTGAGTAAGATAATGCAATTCTTAAGTAAGTTCACAAAAAAAAATGGAATACAAATACAAAATTAAACTACAGTCGAACCCCGTTTAAATGAATCCACTTACAATAAAAACCCACATATAACGAATCCGTTCGAAATCTCCGTCTATGTCAATTGTGTACTAATTCGTCTCGCTATAACATAAACCCATCATAACAAACAAACTTTTCTGTCCCTTGAGCTTTGTTATAACGGGGTTTGACTGTATTTTCAAAATAAACATCTTTGAGAAAGCCATCAGCGTTAATCCTGAACGAAAAAACTATGAAACTCACCTTTGACATTTTATCATATTTCACTTTTAACTTCACTGATGTGGTTTCTTCAGACAGAGCATCTGGATCTTTTAATCTAATTGTATAAACCTAAATAAAAATAAAATTAACTTTTTATTCTCAAAAAATAATAGCTTATATTACCTCTGGTGGAGGTGGTGGTTGACTCAGGTAAACACCCACAAGAGCTGCAGCAGCTACCAAAACCATAATTGCAAAAATAATGGCAGCGATAATTTTAAGCCGTCGACTTTCCGGTTGCGGAGACGGTGAAAATGGCAACTGAAACACAACAATACAAAAAAAAAACTATTTTAGTCATGCAAAGTGCAAAGTGTGACCATAGCAGCTGCTGGTGACCTTAAACTCTAACAAATTTATCAATAAATTTCACTTACATCGTCCAAGTTGAGAATACTGTAGTGAATTTGGAAATCAACAGTGTTCTCATTAACTGAAGACATGTCTATGATTTAAACTAGTTTTGTTTTGTTTAAAGTGGATTCTAAGCATTTCTCCAGTTGAAAGTGCAGCAAGGAGAATAAGAAAGGCAGGAAGTGGTGGTTTGAGGAACCAGATGCATTGATTATTCTTGACAATAGTTCCTGGTTTCAAGTACCCTTGGCTTGAGTTTTTTAGATTTTCTAGTTTATGCCAATGCAGCACTTTGATTCGATTAATGGGAACTTGTTGTCAAAAAAAGACATTGCAAATTAAAAATTGGGAGAGACATCTGGTGGAAATGTTGGAATTGAAGAAAGTTTACAATATACAATGTAAATCTAAATTAAAAAAATCGAAAACTAAATTTTTAGAACCAGTTGCACCAAGTACTGTAAGATTAAAGTTAACGGAAGTTTAACCAATGTTACACTCTAAAAACACAATAAGTTGCATGATTTAACTAAAATTTGGTTAAATAGGTTCCTACAAAACAATTTGGTAGATATAACTGTAAAATTCTTTAAACAACTTTAAGAGAGCATTATTTCTACCAAACATTTTAGTAGGAACCAATTTAACCAAAATAATTGTTGAATCAAGTCCAAGTTTTTAGAGTGTAAATGTATTGTTAAACTCAGCTTAAATTTTAACTTTTGTGGTGCAACTGGTCATTAGACGTATATGAAGTATCTACAAGTAAATAGTTAAAGCTGCCTAAAATAAAATCTACACAAATAATTTCTAACTGTTTAACAAGTTCTTTATTTTTAAACTGAAAATGATTAAAAACTGGCCTCAATATTAGACACTTTAAAACCATTAATTATAGCTTTTCTGATTTATAGTTTAGAACTAAACTGGAAAATGATGTTTAAGTTACAAATTATTGCATCTTTTGCCAAAATCGTCCTGAAAAACCAGTGCCACAACAATTACTTGTGCTACATTTGCTCTTGATTTTCTAGTCAGAGATTTATTCAGTCAACTATGGTATATGTGGTTATAGCTGAAACAGGTCAAGTGAAAGGAATCTGACATAAAATCAAACAACTTCAGTCAATGAGCAGTGAAGTTTTTAGTACAACAACACTTGGTTAAATCAGTGGTCTATTTCACTCCCAAAAAAATCCCCAAATCTATTTATGTCAAGCACCATTTTGTTACAAAAATAAGGAGCTAATTCTTGAATATGACAATAGAAACTTTGCAGAAAATTAATATATAATGTATACTATAATGTATAAATTATAAATTGCATGTTAAACATAAGTTCAACAATGAATTTTGTAAGTTATAAATATTTAGTGGGATAGAGCATGCACTAACTATTACAACGTCAATTATGTCGCTTATGTTTCCACAAAAGAGACTTTAGAAACTTTGCGGAAACATAAGCAACAATCAGTTTTATATTTATAATTTAACTGATAAAATTCATTGTGATTAACATGCAATTTATAATATATACAGTACGTCGTTATATGTCAATTTCCTGCAAAGTCTCTATTGACTTATAACGCATAAGCCAGTTGCACGAAAGAAAGTCAAAGTTAACCAGAGTTTAGCCAATGTTAAAAGTATTGTTAAACTCATGTTATGACTCCACTAAGCGAAAGTTCTAGTAGATTACGTCATACTAGCTATTGTTTTTATGCATGAAAACATGAAATGTTTTGCATGAAAACATTGTTTAATACGACGTAATGTTCTAGAACTTTTGCCTCAAGAGTCATAGCAATAGCTTAAATTTTAACTTTTATTGGTGCGACTGGGCAATGGAATATAAATTATAAATTACATCTTAAACAATGAAGTTCAACAATGAATTTCGTAAGTTATAAATATAAAATTGATTATTGCTTATGCTTTCGCAAAGTCCCTATTATAATTGCAATGTTGCAATAATGTTGCAACAAAATTACCTAACAATTGCAATTTTTGTCTGACATTATTACTATTTTTTCTCTTACAACTAGTAAAGAAATTGTTCAACTTTCCATAATTACAGTTCTGAAACCCATAAGCTACATTGTCCTAATCCAAGTCCATTAACCTACAAATTAAAAACATTTTCAACCCTGCAAACTCATACAGCAAAATGAACTTGACTTTGACTTTGCTGCTTTTTCTTAGCTTGACAAATTGGAGTAACCACCTGAAGCGTTCTTAATGACCCCAGTCAGTTTCTCAGACTTTAAAAAAAAAATAAAAAATCATGCAATCCTCTTTTCAAGATTGACAGTTTCCCAGCAGATGAAAATAAATTTCTTTGGCTTAAAATTAATCAATTTTTTCTATTTAAAAAAAATAAAAATTACATATTTCCCAGGAAATCCTCAAATAATAAAATGGAAGGTAATAAAAGAAAATTCATAAGTAAAGAGTAAAAAATAAAAAAAATCTGTGGGAATTCATTCAAGTGAAATGCCAAGCAGTCAATTATGCAGCAGAGATCAAAAACACCATTTATTAAATCTCTGCAAACACCGGAAACTTTGGAACTATGAACTGAGATTTATAATTCAACTATCATTGTAATCCAAAAGTAGGTGTATAATTGAATTCTTCTCTTTAAGATGAGTATAAATATATACAAGGATGTTGTATTCTGTTTTGTGAATGATGAGATATCTCAGTTTAAAAATCTCATGATTACTCTTTCGCGTGAGATAAAACATCTCAAGATTTATTATTTAACTTGAAATGGAGAAAGGAATTTCAGCATTAAAAAATTTAAAATTTTAATGTTTAATAAATCCTTATGTAATGTCTGATTTTCCACATCAACTAGGTCTAATGTGTTTTCAATGTATTTCTTATTGTAAAACCAGTGATGACTGGCTGCAGTTGGAGATTAATGATTGATTGTTGTAATTCCAAGCTGATATCCGGTGTGCAACCAAACATAAAACTTGCAAAACTGGTATCACATAATATGTAGTATTTTACTTTTGAATAGTTTTCAATGCAAATTTGCATAGAAATAACCATTGAAATTCCCAAATAACTTCTTTTTTTTTTAAATTATCAAATTATTTTCGAAACTGAGAGTAATAAAAATGTCAAAAAACCACTCCCAAAATAAATTGCATGTAGAATATATTTCATAAATCATATATTCTATATAACGTATATATAATACGATGGCATGTATAATGCGACCTCCTTCTCAGCAGCAAAACAAATTGTAAAAATCTATTGTAAATCTCTCTTGCATAATGCGACCCTACAAACTTTTTACAGATTTTCGTAAAATATTTCTCGCATTATGCAAATGCATGCCAAATATAAAATTTATGGAAAAATATGCTCATAATATGTTGTTAATATATTAAAAGTCACACTTTCGGTATAATATATTTTTAATATATGAACTTATATTTTCTTTTATATATATTATAAATATATCTGTCACAAATTTTCAATACATGACATTTTCGTGGGAGAGCAATACAGTGAAGCCCATTTATAAAAGCACTGGGTAAAAAAAATAAGTTCTTTTATAAAAGCCATTTTCTCAATTTCTAATTATTTTTACTATATTTTTTAATCCTAATTCAGTCAGTTTATAAGAGCTTCAGATAAAATAACAAAATGCTAAAAAAGCTAAATTTTAGAATTTTTTTTTATAATTTTTAGCACATATTTCTCCTGAATATAAAAATTTGCAAGATCTGAAATAAGAACTCGTAAAAAAGTGAAACAAAGATGACAGCCATCAAACAAATAATAATAATAATACAGTCAACCCCCTCATATCCAGACATAAGACTGGGAAAAGTGATCGGTTACGGGAGCTGGCCGGGTAAGAGAGAGTATTTAGTGTACTGAGACATTAAAAGGGGCCGAGACTTTTAGCCGGATAAGAGAACTGGCCGGATATCAGTATGTCCGGATATGAGAGAGTTGACTGTAATAAAAAACCTAATAAAGAAATTGGTAACTTAATCATGATTTGGTTTTCATCAAACAAGAGCTAAAAATGCCTGTCAATGAATCCACAATGTGCAAAAAAGCTAAATAAAGTTTGTTTCTAATATCACAATCACACGTAATAATCATTGGTAGCTTTTTCAGTTATTTCTAACATTTAAAAAAAAAAAATTAACAAATAAAATAATAAAAAAATAAAAAAATAAAAAAAATAAAAAAAATAAAAATAAAAAAAAAAATAAAAAAAAAAAATAAATAAATAAATAAATAAATAAATAAATAAATAAATAAAAACTTATCAACCCCAAAAAAATTCAAAAAAAAAATTAAAATTATTGAAACCCAAATCACGCAACCCATTCACTTTTAAATTTATTATTCAAGTGACAAGCATCTACGTCATCTCATTCAAGATAAGAGCACGTGGCTGCCATTGTACACCATTCCAGAGAATAAAAGCTTCATGTGCTAACACCTGGCCACTGTATACTCAAATCTGCACTGGAAACCTCAACCTCAAAAGAAAAATGATTATTTATAATTTTTTTTGTTGCTGTGAAGCGATAACATAAATAAAACCCGTTTTATGTAACGTTGAAACAATCAGTCATATTTTTCAAACGTAATAAAAAATGAAATAAATTGATCACTTAAAAACTTCCCAAGTTTTTGTTACTGGAGAAGACCAAAGGTTGTAAACAAACACCTTCATTTTTTTCATTTTTTTAAGGTTGAGAAATGATGTAATCGATTTTATAAAAAAAAAAGTATCGATTTTTTTTTTTCATTTAAAAAAATAAATGGAAATTTGTGAAAGTGGAAATTGGTAATACTGATTTATTCGATTTACTCTGAAAATTGAAATTTAGTCAATGTCAGTCGATTTTCTCAAGTAAAGCATTGACTAAAATCGATACGTTTTGAGTTTTATAATAAAAATAAATTCTGAAAAAATTTAAATAATTTTTTTTTAAATGAAAAGTACTGTGTAGAAATTTTGATTAAAATCTAATAAATTGCATTACTGAAAATAAAATTTTGGTTTAAAAAAAAAAAATCGATTAAAGTTGAACTCTTGAAAAAGTTATAGTTTCCAAGTTTTTGTCGAAAAATCTAATTAAATCGATATTTTCGACGTAAAAGTAGACTAATATTAACTATTTTCCATAGAAAAATCTAATAAAATGAATAATTTTCCATATTTCATCTAAAAATCGAATAAAATCGATACATTCCATATAAAATCTAATAAATAGACATTTTCCATTAAAAAAAATCGAAATAACGAAATTTTCCACAAAAAATCGAATAACACCGACAGTTTCAATTAAAAATAATCTAAATAACGAAATTCTCCACAAAAAAATCGAATAAAATCAACATTATCCCCAAAAAATGGCCTAAAACCAACTTACTCTTAATAAAACATCATAAGCCTTTACCAACTTTAACAAAAAAAAAAAAGGAAGGAACAAATTAAGAAATAAAGGAAGAAAAAAAAAAAAAAAAAAAAAGAAAACTTTAAACCCCATCACCAACTAACAAAAAAAAAATCGATTAAAACCGCAACTCCATCAGACTACTTGTATCACCATGCTGCACCAAACCAACAACAAAAAAACCCTAAAACCACTCAACTCCTTTGAAAACCCCCAAAACCTCTCAAGTCCCAAAATAGTAAATACCGCTGTATAACTGTGTACGTAGCTGCTGTAAATACCTGTGAGTTAATGGACGTAGAGCTGGAATCGAGTCCCGATTCGACGATTTTATCCGTGGATCCACGGAACGAGCTCATGGTTGAGCGAGAAGCGAGACTCGCTCGTCTGCGTTGTTGTGTTGTGTGTTGCGCGCCTTAACTTAATCTGGAGCGAGTCACGCCGCTATACGCCGGAGGGACCGGTTGCTCGGTTGGAGGCTCGGTTCGGTTGCTGGCTCGGTTGCTGGCTGGCGGCGACCACGGCCACTAAACTTAAAGCGGCAGGAAGCGCGTCATTCCGCGTCACGGCCGAGAAACAACAGTACCACGTGGTTTTTTTTTCTTTTCACGTGCTCCAGGCTATGAAAGGGGACGACGAAATGAAAGAGGGCGATTGGGTGGTCTGTCTGTCTTGCGGGAAAGCCATCTAAGTTGTGAGATAAAAGTGAAAAAAAAAAAAATGTAAATCTTGATAAATCTTTGTAAATCTTGTATTGAATTTGTGAGTAATCTGTATGAGTATTATGTCTGGATTTTGGATTTATATGAGAAAATGTCATGTAAATCTTACTAAATCTCAATTTTGAATCAAAAATCATAGATTATTTTTGCTGAATCTTTGTAAATCTTATAAAAATTTATGATAAATCTTGTGTTGAATTTGTAAGTAATCTGATTATTTTGTCTGGATTTTGGGTTAATAGTGAGTAAATGTAATATACTGTAAATCTTACTAAATCTCAATTTTGAATTAAAAAAATCTTAGATTATTTTTGCTGAATTATGTAAATCGTATACAAATTTTATTAAAATTTCTAATTGTCATTAAAAATCACAAAGAGATTTTATAAATCTTACATAAATCTCACTAAATCTTGAATTTTGAATAAATATCTTTTAAATTCAAGATAAATCTGGATAAATTCATATTGGATCTTCATAAATTTCATTCAAAATCATTATAAACAATAAATATTACCCTAAATTTGCCAATCTAAGCAAAATCGTCAGTAAATCTTAGAAAAGCTTACCTAAATCTTGCTAAAGCTTGGATTTTGAATGAATATAGAGTAAATCCAAGATAAATCAGAATAAATTTACCCTAAATCTTCAAATTAACTTCAAACTTTTTATCTTTTTCACCCTCCAGTTAAACGACCCCTGGAGCGGATATATAAAGATAAAAAAAAAAAAAATCCAATTAGGCCTAATTTAAACAATGCAGTAATTACTCGTATTAATTAACTTTCAAATATTTCCCAGTAATAAAATTAATTTAATTTGTTTAATCCCTTTGCAGGATGTTTATGTCACCTTATTACGCAGAAGTAACGATCTGCGAGGTGTGGTACGGAAACTATGGCAACGTGGAAAGTTTTTGGACATTTCGAGTTAAAGGCAACAATCAGGTCATTAAAAACAAAATTATTTAAAAAGTACGTTTTTTGTTATTTTTGACATTTGAAAATATAAAGTTAGAATTCATATTGTTTATCCTGTAAATTATGAAATTATGAAATTTTCACTTAAATTTGATAATAGTAATTATATAAGCCTAACGTCATAGACAACATCAGAACATTGTAAGATGTAATTAGATTTCATAACAAAAGTTTATACAGTTGTGGAGAAGTAAAAAATCAATGAAATTATACCTTATATACCGTACTGTTTACAGTAAGTGTGTTAAAGTGACATTGATTAAAAATATTGGCTTTCCTGCAAGTTTCCTGTAAATAAAGTTCTTCAAACTTTTCTTTTCTACAGTGTTATCAAACATTTTTTTTTTTTTTTTTTTGGTATTTATTTTGAACCTAAAAAAATGTTTTTTTAAATACTTTTATTAATTTTTTTTTAAGATGAACAATTTTTCTCATTAAATTACACTAATTGATTTAGTTCTTCACTGAATATTGACTTTTAAACAATTACTCATCAAACAACATCAATCTTCATTGCAAATCAACACTTTAAAAAATATTTTGAACTATTATTTTCAATGTTTGAAACATTAATGGATAAAAAAAATGTAAAAAAAGTAAAAAATTATAAAAATATGTGAAAAATGAGCTATACCACAAAAGCATCACCACATGTTTGCTAAAGTAAAGCTGCAACAACAACACATTAAATGCCTGATTATAATAGTACACTGTAAATTTAAGTGTAAAGTATGTAAGGTTTAGGACATTTTCCATAATTTAAACTGTCTAGAATTAACACACTAAACAAACAAGTAACGTGTTTAAATTTAAATGTCTAAAATTGGCTTTAAGTCAGACTAAGTGAGACTAAATATTAGATTTATGAAGTCAACGATGTCTAAAATGTAATATTTTTTGACGGCTTAATGCAGAATTAGAATCTTAACACATGCTATTTTGTGCATTATTTTTTGACTGCTCAAATGTCTAGACATTTTAAAAACATTTAATTTTAGCTGCTTAGATTAGATGTACAGTACTGCACAATGTAAAAATGTACTGTTGTAAAAGTTATGTAAATAAGGTCTTTCTTTCTCCTTTCATTTATTTAATATTTAATATTGAAAAACCTCGGAAAGCAAAACTATGAATTAAGCTTGTTTCACAAATTAAAAAAAAATACCATAATACTATCGCACCAGCACGCGACCACTGTTTAAGAAGAGACTATTATATAAGCTTATATACCCTTTATAGCTATTTATTGGTAATTTGTGCACAAAACTCCAGAATTTTCGAAAACCTACAAATTTTGAGCGACTCACATGTAAATAAATATGAAAATTGAGGCGGATCTAATTTGGTTAGTTAAAAGCTTTGATGCTTCAGGATTTCCTTTCCCCTATCCATATATTAACTCAGTAATCACAAGATCAGTGCATCATCAATTTAATCATCAGACATGGCCTACATTTTCATCAACAGGAAACAATACAGAAAAATATTCTTCCAAGGCCAAGGATATGTCCGGTACTGAATCAGATTAGCGCTTATATCATAAGATTCGTAACATGTTATTTAGCGTATTACGTTCGCTTTTTAAAGTGATGTTGCTCTGCAGTGCCCTTGTTTGTTTTGCACACCTGTTAACATTGTAGGTTTAACCACAGTTTCACATGAAGGGAAACAGGTTTGAGTAAATATGAGTAAAGTTGCAAATAAAGGTTGTGTAAATTGGTGACAATATCATTTTAGGCCTAAAAGTAGACAGTGATTTGGCAATACCTTAACCTTACAGTATATCTACACATACAGGGTGAGTCAGAAATTCAGTTGTTTTGGCTTTATCTCCACAACCAATAAAAAACAATAGAATTCTGATTCATTATGTTTAGACTTCTATATAAATTGCAACATTTGCCATGGCTTCTATTCGAGAGCAACTTATATTTGAAGAAATATGGTATTAGCGCGATAAACCCAATAAAGCCATTGAGAATTAACCTTTAGTTTCACGTTCGAGAAACTTTAAAAAGTAGAGGCGGGAGAGTCTTTTTTTGTTTAAATATAAAAAATTATTTTTTCAAAAGAAATTGATGCAAGCCGATTTTTTTAAGCCAATTTTTAAATATCTATATTATAATGTAAAATATATCCTAAAATCAAAGGGTTGGACAAACTCAAAAATCTCGTCAACAGGTGAAAAAAAACCTCTAAAAATCCTTCCAAATCTTTGCAAACGTCAAA
Source organism: Geophilus truncorum (assembly GCA_034695745.1). Classification (NCBI taxonomy): domain Eukaryota; kingdom Metazoa; phylum Arthropoda; class Chilopoda; order Geophilomorpha; family Geophilidae; genus Geophilus; species Geophilus truncorum. The sequence continues at coordinate 10,795 of JAQFZP010001484.1, forward strand.
TCCTTTAGTCAAAAATCCCTAAAAATCCATTATAAATTCTGAAAAATTGCTAAAAAAAAAAAAAAAAAACCTAAAAAATCTTTAAAAAATTCTTTAAAAATGTCTTTCAAAATCTTTAAAAAATTATTAAAAATCTGTAAATCTTTGCAAATCTTAAAAAAAAAAAAAAAATCTTACAAATCTTCACAAATCCGAAACGGCCGGATTAAAAAAAATAATATTTTTTTGGGTTAGAGCGGCTGCCAACAGTCGGGCAGGGACGTGAAACCTTTATCTATTCTTAGTAAAACTAAAAATTAATTTCCAATGGCTTAATCTAGATTTACTGTTTCTCATTAAAAGTCTGCTTATGATTGGTGGTTGTCAATGAGTGGTATTATTGTAACATCACTTGAATCCAGTGGTAAACTGGACCTTCGAGATAATGGGTGAGCCACAAGCGTAATTTCCTATTTTCCATGTCGCACCAACGTATCGTTACAAGTTTTCCCGGTAGAAATTTTACACCGCTGCTTTTATCTATGAAAAACTATTTGAAATATAGAACCACTATGATCAGGCAAATTCATTTGCATTGTTTGAGATAAAGTGGGTTTATTTACAATTAATCTTTGTAGTTATACAGTAATTGTAAGAATAATTCCAATATTTGATAGAATATCGAAAAGTCTAATGGGTCTTGTGATATCTTGCGAAAGACTTGAATTCACCGACTTTCACTGCATTTTCTAAATTACACACATCAACTGGAGTGAGAGACCTACTTTTCCCCACTGTATAATCAATCAACACAGTTCTCATTATTATACCTTTGTCTTGTATTATTTTATGTTTTGGCTTAGTTTGTGTTAAATTACCAACTTGGATAATCTAAGAATCAGCATCAATTTATTAAAAAAAGATTAAATCCATTTTCCCTAGCAATATACTACGGTATCTAACTAGTGAAACTTCCTGCAGTATATACTTATATTACTTATACAATTTTTTCTAAATTTCTTTTTGTCAAGCCCATTATTCTGGGTAAGATAAAAGTAATGACATAATTCACCACTCAATTACAACTACAACAATACAATTGAATAATAATTTTAATATAAATACACAATAAAATTAAATTAAATTCATGATCAAAGTCATTAAATGTATTCAAATACCACTAATCTATGTGAAGTCATGTTTGGGTGGTACAAAATAAGATGACTAAAACATTTTAGAGAAATAAGTCATGCTTTACGCCTCCCATATAGACTAATATTGGATAAAATATTGCTTGTCAAGGCCATTGAGTTTTTTTTGTTCATTCACGTACTTAGAATAAACAGATTCCATTAAAAATTCACTGATTTGATTTGGTTAATTCCGATAGCGAACGAGACTCTTGGTCTGTTTCTTCAGACTGTGATTTCAGTTTGAAAACCTCGTGACCTGAATAGTGATGATAATGATATGGTACTTCTTATAATCTCATTACGACTATAAATTTATTTAATTCGAAAAAACTAACAGCAAGGTCATTAACAGTTTGTAAATATTATGAAAGCGTCTCATTTCACTTTAAGAGGGATTGCTACATCTGTGGTTGCACACACTTGTCTCTATAAACGGCACAGTTTTTCATAATGATATTCCTATGGCAGAAGTGAAGATTTAGTTTTAGCCAATTGCTAAATAACAAAAATTGTTATAAAATAAGAAAAAAATTATTAAAAGTCAAGTAAACTGAACTGGTTTATTGTTAAATGTAAAATCTGCACATCACAAACAGTAATCAAACAGTAATTAATCGTCGCCAAATGGTTTTTTTTTTTACAGTTACTGTTTGCAATCCTTTTTATAAAAGTTTTATAAAAAGGATTGCAAACAGTAACTGTAAAAAGAAAATGGATTTAGAGAATTCTGAGTTTGTGACGCAAAGGAAACCATACTCGAGAGAACTTCGGGACTAAATCCCAGATCAGTCGCTGCTCCCATAATCCATTTTCCTTTCGACATTCACTTTTCGCCATCAGTTTTTACAAATTTTACTGTGTCTGAAAATCATTTGGCGACGATTAATTATTGTTTATGATGAGTAGATTCATATTTAATAATAAACAAGTTCAGTTCACTTGACATTTAAAGCAATTATATTATTTTCTACCATTATTTATTCAAGCAAAGAAAAAAAACTAAAAGCCAATCATCATATAAGAATACTGTAGACCATTTAACGATGTTTCCATGCTACAGTCATTCATTGATAATCTTCATTAAGTACACACTCCATCAATTTCCTGCACTAATTGGTTGGTTCAGGTTTAAGTCTTTCGAGGAAGCTCAGTCTAATTTCCCTGAATTAATCTTCTACATCACATTAAAAAAATATTAAAATCCACCGAAAACTAGTGTCAACCACTTCCATTCACCAAAAAACAAACATTGATCTATGAGATTTTCCCCAATCAGTTAAAATGCATAAATGAATAAATTACATCCCTTCATTCATATTAATATAGCTAATAATTAGCATTGAATGAAAAGCCACAAACTGAAAAATTGTAAACAAGGTGTAATCGGTCACGGTCAAAGGGTTAAACACCAAGATTAGGTTATCATGTTTCTTGTGCCCTCTTCTTGTCAGACTAAACAAGTAATGGATTTAATGTTTCTTACCTCATCATTTCTTTCCTTTCATGTTGTTTTACTTCTGCAGTAGTTGTAACCTAGATGTACAAGTAAAAGAAGAGAAGCATGAGTAATGCATAGACAAAATGATGCTTTTTATTATTATTTTCTGTAAAGGTGTAAAATTTACTAAAAATATTATTTTTACAGGCTTTAATTCTATATTATAAAATATTTTAATTCAACCATTAAATAGCTGTAAATAGTACTAGCAGTGATGTTTCTAGTATACTAAACTGTAAAACTACTTATATTTGCACTCTTGTTTTATTGTAAATCAATAGTAATTTTTCATTAATTAAGTTCATAAGTCAATTACTTTATACCATTAGTGAGTTTTTGAACAAATGCAAAAATATTTTAATTGTACAATCCCAGGTTTAAATCTTCGAGGTTTATGGAAAATGTATCTGAGAATTTTACACTAAAAAAAAAAAAAAAAAAAAAAAAAAACTATTATATTTTAATAGTACCGCTACCGTATCTTATAATAGTACCTATCTTGCTACAGTTGTGTGAACTTTTATTTCTTGATATAAAAATAATGCTTGATTTGAAATTTCAAGCGAAAGTGAAATTATGGGTTTCTGCAGCGATGAAATGTAATTGTAGCATTAAACTTTCAATGAGTGTTATTTGAAGGGGAAAAATTGTGTCAATGTTTTAAAGACTTCATTTTCTTTGAAGGTCTTTCAGAATATTTCTAAATACAAACACATATCAATTGTCAGTTATTGAATGAAGAAATTTGCATAATTTCACACAGAATGCAATAAAAGTTGCTCAACTAAGTCTAATTATTATTTAATCACTAGTTTTGCATTGCTGAACCTTGCTATTCAACCTTTTAATGAATGCATTTTGCAGCTTTTGGACACAAGCTCTTGTCCTGCTGACCTAGCCACAACTAAGGTAACCTTATGGTTGGATCAGGTTACTCAATGTGACACTGTATAAAAAAAATGTAAATATTTTTATCAAATTTTAACACTAGGTGACAATTTGTTTTACTATGTTTATAATGCTTTTTATTGTCAAAGATTTCCCACAAGAAAATAAAACTAAGTAGACCTTGACAATAGAATAAATCAAGGTGATCTTCATTGTCAATTGTGAGAATTATAGTAGATGAAACTGATTTAGGATTTAGATACTTGGGTTTCAAAACCAGTCCAAAAAAATTATAGTGAAGGACTAGTTCATTAAAAATTTCATGGTTACTAACATTGAATATTAATCTGAGACTAAGACATTGGTAAAACCCAGAATTTGATAATGGGATTGGGATTGTTAGATAGATCAAATTGCGAGGAACAATTTGAAGAAATAGAAAAATAAGAAAGTTATTTGAATATAAATTTTTAGTTTACATTTCAAAATAATTTTCCATAAATATTAACCCAGTTAATTTTTTTAAATATTAATTTACCTTATTTCAGCTGATATCTTATGAATTGAACAATATTTTCAATTCCTTTCCAAAGAGCCTTTCCAACGAGTACTTTCATTTCATTCATACGCCTTTAATATATTCATAATTCCATATGAGTAGTTGAAATTTTAAATTCACTTTTCTTTACCTTTTATATACCGTAAAGAAAATAAACAACTTATATAGGAAAAATAATTCACTAACAAGATGATGATAACGATAAAAAAAAATTTCACGGTATTTAGTATAAACATGATCAAGTATTTCACAGCTTCACCAACAAAAGGAAATAATTATTTCAGTCGAACGACTTTGCAGAATTACACAATCGATTCACAGTAACTTGATAAAAATCTCACATTAAGCTCAAACTGTAATTAAACCATAAATTCAAGTTCGTGTTAATTGCCATAAAAAATTTCTCTTTCAAATATTTATTTTATAAAAAAATAAATATTCTTTTATGTGTTGGCATTTCTTACAAAATGTGCGAATCGGAAGTTAAAGTTGTAATTAGTTTTCAGCATGTATTTCACACTCTGATTGCATTTCGTGCGGAAGAGGAAGGAAAATGGTATCATCAGTGACTTGAGGTGAAATCAGTTAGAGCGTAGGAGTAATTTATCGCTTAAAATTAGAGCAGCGTGTTTCTTTAGACATTTTACCTCGTTCTGACTCTGAGGGCGTTTCAAGTAGCTGGATTGAGATGACATTACAACTGATGGAGATTGATCTTCGAAAGTCTCCACCAGACGGCGCATGGCGTCAACAAAAATTTAAAATAAATTTTTAAAAATTAAAAAGATCTTGGTCAGCTACTTTTGTTGTGGCGCCATCTGTTAACTGAAATGTAATTACTTTGTATCTTTTATTTGTTTACAAGATACCTATGAAACCCGTCCTAAGACGGAAGATTTAACACCACAAAAATTTGCAACAAACATCATCGCCATCCTGAGATCTGGTAGCAATGTTCACAAAAGAAATACAGTTGTCAAAGCGCTCTAGTGGTCTCATCTCTATTTTACTGTTTAAAACTAGTTCAAATATTAGCTCCAGATTCATGGCAAAAAACAACACTACTGTCGCCAGCTGGTGGCAACCAACAATACCGCTGAAGTTGATTGTCCATAATCTGTTTAAGGAGGAAAGTACCATTTCAATTTTTACTTTCCATTGTTTAAACTGAGGTTCTATGGCAACAGATATGGTGATGTTAAAAATTGATGTTTGTATAATTTTTAAATATTTGCATAAAATAAAATCTTTTAAATTTGCTATGCCTTGTTTTTCCTGAATAACATTTACTGGCTTCACTGCTAAACACTTAAAAAGCATCTTCAAATTACGGTAGTATAAGTAATCAGAAAAAAAATTGAGAAAGTAAATATAAAGATGGTCGGTCTTCAATTTAACCCGAAACCATAGGATCCTAAAAATTATCTATGTCTAAAACTAAAGAAATTAAAGATTATACTTAACGAAACTCAGACGACAAGTGCGGGATGTAGAAACTTGAATTTAATGTTTACCAGATATTGATTGTGTTATTTGTGTAAATAATTAATGAATGAAAATTGTGAGTTGTGAATATAGCAAGTGTTTTATCAAATGCTGTAGTTAAAGTTAAGTGAGGTGCAGAACAACCAACACACTGTATACCGTACGGCGTACGGTATTTCAAAACTTCTTCGGACCGTTATGATGTAATTAATTAAATATCGAATAAATTCGAAAAAAACCTTACTTTCAGTGCCTGTGCACACCATAGGAAATTAGTTCTTAAGAAGAACCAGATTCGACGTTTCGGCCGTACAGTATGTTTAAAGAGTGTTTATTTATAGGTATTTATGTTAGTCTACAGTCTGTTCACTGAAAGAGTATCAGAAGTAGGAGGTGCTTACACTCGTTTCTAATGAACCTAAAATGGTTACAAATAAACTAATTGGTATTATTTAATTAAAGATTTAAAAGTGTGTCAAGTCACCCCCCTGTATCACTTCACCCCACTTTACGGTACTTCACATTTCAAAACGTTTGAAATGCATTTTAGCAAACACATTTCAAACGTTTTTAATCAAGTTATTATAATTGAATTTAACTATTACCAATACTAAAAAAAAATTCATTGGGATAAAGGGGGAAATATCTAGCATTTGCCTAATGCTAGTAAGTATTGATGTGCATAAATCAACATATTTCTCCCTTTTCTAAAATAGTTTTCCTGGGTTTTTCCTTATACGTGAATTTGTGTAATCCTATTCCTATTTAACTGTTTAACCGAGCCCCGAGGGGTCGGACAAACCAAAAATTGATCGACGAGATTTGCAAATCTTCAGATTTTTGTAGAGATTTTGAATTTTTATAGAATTTTAGAGATTTGTAGAGGTTTATCAGATTTTAGAAGATTTGTTAAGATTTATGGAGATTTGGAGAGATTTATGAAGATTTTTCGAGAATTATAGATACCGGTATTTGATGATGTCTTCGATAAAAACTTTGGCCGCCAATTTAATGACGTCATCATGGAAACGCCACACTAAAATCTGAAGATTTGTTGGGATTCGCAAAGATTTTTTGAAATTTCTTAAGATTTTTACAGATTTATGAAAATTTATAAGATTTTGAAATTTTTAAAAAGATTTACAGATTTATATAGATTATTTTTTTTACAGATTTTGTAACCCTGTCGACGAGATTTTTGAGTTTGTCCGACCCCTCGAATTTGATGGACTTGATTTACGTATTATTCTGACGAAGTGGGTTCTGATATATTGTTTACTAATGAAGGTCACGTGACGTAAAAGATAACGTTGCATGTACGTTACAAGCAATCAATATGAGGCAAATTTGAAAATAGATACACAGTAGTTATTGGAATGGAATTTGTAAATAACAACAGCAGTAATACCATTAATATTGTTAAATTATTTATACCTAATAAGAATAACTTATCGATTCCCAGTAACTTGATAAAAACTCACCACTCACCATTAACCTGAAACTGTAATTAAATCATAAATTCAAGTTCATGTTAAGTAATTATCATAAAAGATTATTTTTATCATTCAAATATAACTTAAAAATAAATTAAAATATATTTTCATATGTTAATATCCTACAAAATGTGTAAATCGGAAGTTGAGGTGCAAATTATGTTTTCAACATGAAATTATGTTTTCACACTCCAATTACATTTCGTGCGGAAGGAGGAAGGAAATATAAATATCATCAATGACTTGAGGTGAAATTAGTTGAGTATAGGAGTAGTTTATCGCTTAAAATTAGTGCAAAGTGTTACTTAAGATATTTTACCTGGATTTGAAGACGTTTCAAGCAGCGAAATCAAATTGACAACTTATCAGACGGCGATTGATCTCGAAAATCTCCACTAGAGTGCGCATGATGGTGTCAATAAAAATCGAATCAAAAATAAATTTATTTCTTAATTATAGTTTTGTATTAATTACTTATTATTAAAACTTATTATTATAATTAAAATCATCATTTTAAATAAAAAAAATCTAGAACATAAACCAATCGATACGCAATAAAATCGATTTAGCGGTAGTCGATTCTTAAGTTTGTTTTGGATCGGTCGGTTGTTTTCTTTGCTGTCAACTCAAAAATCGAAATGGCTCAGTGCAACAGGTACTTAAAATTACAAAAAGGGTTATAAACTGTACAAAATCAATTAAAATCACCGATTCCACTGTGTTTAATTGACAAAATTATTTTAAAAATACTCTTTCAACTGCGCGACACCGTAGAAGCCTCATGTGGTCACATTTTCTGTCAGAAATGCGATTATTTCATAAATGGGCAAACTGCATGTTAGAATTCTTTTGATACCGGTACCGGTATTTCATAAATAATTGATTGAATTATTTTTCAGTTTTTTTCCAATTTTTGAATTTTGAATTTTTTTTTTTTGTAATTTCATAATTTTTTTTGCTTGAATGATTATACAACTTCTCTGAAATTGTAATTGCTAACAGCTGGTGTTGAATTTCTAAACAAGATGTTTTAAGTTAATTACAACACCAGATGTCACTAACCACAATTTCTTTTTTTTTTTTTTTACTCATAAATAGGGCTTTGCAAAACATAAAAAAATATGCACGTGCATATCAACTCAGAAAGTGTCTAAAATGTGTTTACATACCTTATAAAACACATTAAATCAATTTTAGCCTCATTTAATAATGCATATTTT
>JAQFZP010001485.1:0-19102 GCA_034695745.1 Geophilus truncorum
ATTATTGAATTAATTTTGTTTTAATTTGTTTGATAGAAATTTATTAGTTTATGATTATTATTTATGACTAGTATTTTCATGATAATTTTTTCATCCACATCTTTCCGTGATGCTTTCAGGCTACACTCTAAGAAAAAAAGGTGTGAAGTTGCACCCTAAAAGTTGTATTTTTAAACCTTTTAAGGAGTAATTTCACCTCTTCTATTAACCTTTAGGGCAAATTATGCAATAAGAAATAACTACATATTAAATTATTATAATTAAAATATTATAATTATTTATTTTAGTATTTTACATTTTAAATTAGAATAAGTTTAGTTTATCTACAATTTTAATAATACCTATAGGTATATTTTTTTCTTTTAAATTAAAAATAAAATGCTGTACAAAAATGCACAGCTTTTTACAGTGTTTATGATATTGTAAGTTGAAAACATAATGAAGGCTAAAAAAGCAAGCAAATGCCTTAAGGCTATTTTTTGTTTCTGCCATTTTCTCCTTTTCACAAAAAATCTTGTAAAAATCAGGGCTATCTTGCGACATCACAATATAAAGAGTGTTTTGGGTTATAATCTATTAAAAAAAGTTTAATTAATAACTTGCTAATGCTCAAGCAAAAACAATTATCTCATCTTTTGAAAACATGGCATCATTTTTTTTTTTTTTTTTAAATTAAATGCATGGCCCTAAGAGTGCTTTAAAAAACAACAATGAAATTGTTTTCAACAGTTTTTTTTTTCAAAAAAATCATAACAACCACTACAAGATTCTGAAATGTAGTGTAAATGGCGCCAAATGTTTGTGTCCCACTCAAAACATATAATGCACCGACGATTTTTTGGCAAACCTGTTGGTCCTTGTGGCAAAGGATAAGTTGGAGTCACAAGAGGTTCAGTTATTGTACCAACGTTTTCTCGCAAACTTGTAACGTCTTCAAAGTTATGATGAATTGGTTTCGAATAATATTTTATTTGCCGATATCATGGGATCAGTGTGATTTTTTTTCACATCAACTTCTACTTCAAACTTCTTTGTCTCAACTTCCAATTTCATTATTTTCTGTTATTTGAGAAAACTCATGGTAAATGTGTTTATTGTAAAAATCAGAAAAAAAACTCAAATCAATTGTTGAATAATTTTGTGTCCAATTCGTACAATGCACACAAAATGTTTTGATGCTGAGTTGAATAAGATTATTACTAGTATTTGATAGCAGGTGTCACCAACCTTATCTCTATAAGGTACCGTACTTCACTTATTTTTCTAGGATTTATGAAATACTTTAATATCAATAATGGACAAAATATTAGAAACACCTTCTTGCGTGTGAGGGATTCCTTACAATTTACTTCTTTGCAATGACACTTACGTTTTTCACTAACTTCATTAACTTCAACTTTTATTAAATTCAGATTTGTTTGGTCTACTAGTAGCTGAATGTGTACTTTCAAGTTATATTTTGTTGACAACATAGTGACAGCTTAATTGTCAGTTTTCGTCCATTTCAAATACCATCTGGGACAGTTATTTAACACATGAGTTAAAGATTTCCGATTGAAATTATTCTGCACATTATGCAAGATATATTTTGCAGAACATTGTACAGAATTCTTCATAAATTTGAAACATTTTCTGCAGAAATTTTTGTGCATTATAGTACAAACTCTGCAGAATTGTGCATGCTGAAATGAAACTGGTTGTGACTAAAACTTTATGCAGAACTAAGCACGGGATACTTGCAACGGGAAAATCGGTCCCCACGGATCAGGTGGGCCGGAAGGTTCACTAGGAACACATTCGGCGTCTTTTTTTCCGATGAATTCTTTTCTGGTTGTTTCGTTACCTCGACAGTCGACCACGTGTTCGACTACACGGGCCTTTTCGGACGTGATTTCCATTGTCGACGATACCGATTCGGCTTCGATATCGTCCGTTATCACTACTACTTCGTTCACCTGCGTGAAGAAGAGGGTTTCGCCATCGACCAAGACTGAATCTTCGTCGATTAGAAGCAATTCGTCGGGCAAAAGTGCGTTTACTTCGGCCAAAGTCATTTCTACACTGGAGGGAGAAGCGATCTTCAATCCGTCGAGTTTCTCTTGAACTTGATTTTCTGCCATTTTCGTTTCTACAAAGAAAAGGCGTTGAAGATCGTTGCGAATTTGTAGTTGTGTTGTCTGGTTGTCAGCTAGTGAATGGACAATCCATTATTGTAAAAATCAGGAAAAAAAACTAAAATCAATTGTTGAATAATTTTGTGTCCAATTCGTACAATGCACACAAAATGTTTTGATGCTGAGTTGAATAAGATTATTACTAGTATTTGATAGCAGGTGTCACCAACCTTATCTCTATAAGGTACCGTACTTCACTTATTTTTCTAGGATTTATGAAATACTTTAATATCAATAATGGACAAAATATTAGAAACATCTTCTTGCGTGTGAGGGATCCCTTACAATTTACTTCTTTGCAATGAATCTTACGTTTTTCACTAACTTCATTAACTTCAACTTTTATTAAATTCAGATTTGTTTGGTCTACTAGTAGCTGAATGTGTACTTTCAAGTTATATTTTGTTGACAACATAGTGACAGCTTAATTGTCAGTTTTCGTCCATTTCAAATACCATCTGGGACAGTTATTTAACACATGAGTTAAAGATTTCCGATTGAAATTATTCTGCACAATATGCAAGATATATTTTGCAGAACATTGTACAGAATTCTTCATAAATTATAGTACAAACTCTGCAGAATTGTGCATGCTGAAATGAAACTGGTTGTGACTAAAATTTTATGCAGAACTAATCGGAAGTTGGCAGACAAAAATGTGCAGAAAAATCTTTGCATATAATTTTTGAAATAATATTTAAAAAAAATCAAAAAACGTAATTTGTACTCTGTCAGTTTATTGCATTTTCTTAACATTGAGAACTTACTTAATAATTACACGTTTACAAACCAATTAGATATTAAATGTGTAATAACTTTTTATGTCTCGATTTAAAAATTCAATAATTAAATCGACAGCCAATTTTCTTTTTGCACCACTATATCCATAGTGCTTGAATCATAAGCGCCTAACGAAGTTGCAATTAAACAGTGGCCCATGACGAAAATACATTGGATGGTTATAGTTAGAAAATTCGACTATAGGCGAATTTCTAATGGCATTCCTCGTCACTGAAATCAGGGCTCCCACAGTATGTTGGGATGAAAAAGTAACTTTAATATTATAAAGTATGTTTTTTAAAAATGTTTTTATCGTTCTGTTACACTGTCGTAGTTTTTGCAATACTTCTCTACCGTTATTCTCAGTGGCAGATGAATTTTTGCTTATTCTCCTTATTATTTATTTTATTTTATAAAAAAAAATGTTTTTACATAACTTTCCGACCCTAATCATAATTAATTCGTGAAATATGAATGAATGTCATGAAACAAGTCGCGTTTGGCCATGGTATATAGCTGCTTGTGACCTTAAACACATTTCTCCTTCTCTTCCAAATGCGTTATAACTTTTATTAAGCTAATTAAACGTAGCTTGAGTTCGGTTTAGAACATAAAATTTTATTCTCGCACAAACTATCTCTTCTTTTTCTGACATATCGTGGGCTAATGTAGTGTTGTCAGATAGCCACAAATAAGCACTGCTTATCAGCATTTGCAATTGACTGCATCTTACTTTAAATTTTTTTTTTTTTTTGCCAACATCTTCAATTTCGAGCTCGAAGAAAGTGTGTAAAAAAATTTGCGACCATGCTTAGGACAATTGTTTTGCATAGTCGCTGCCTGCAAACAATTTGCTTTCTGTAACTAGCTGTCTTAACGTCTCATCTAACTTTTATCATGTAATTGAAGAAGTTTATCACGTTTTGAGTGATTACTATCTTCATTCAACTTACGAATTTGTTTACTTGCGATTGAAACTCTGTCTTTAGTACTTAGTTCATTAATATAATTTTCACAAATGTCTACGAGAGCTATAGACAAGGCAGGAGTTAATTTCAATTTATCAATCCAGTATACTGTATGTCAATTATTCAATCTCAATATACTGGAATTGATTTTCTACCGGGTCTTGATTGTCTTCAACAAGACTTCATTAATTCAATCCTTTTTATTACTCGAAGTGCACTTTTTGCCGTGTCGTATCGGTTTGTATGGTTAAGGTATATTCGTTTGATGTCATTCAGTTTTTCTACAACTTAATAGTCAAAAAATCATTATTATGTGCATTTAAAATATATATACGGTATATATATATATACATTTTTTAAAAATTACTTTGCTTTGAAAATTGACCAAGAGGTCCAAATTTAGTACAAATGTGGGGCAGATCTATGACATTTCTATTTGTATAGATTATGGAGTGATTCTATCAGCACCGTAAAATTTACACTTGGTACGCAAAGAAAGGAAACTTTGCAACCATAACTGGCATCTCAATTTCAATTAGTTTTCTGATGGGTTGTGGTTTCACTTGACATAAGTTCTACTGTATTAAAACTGAAAGTTTCTACCATTTCCACCTCTTACATTCCCATCTCTTGCATTTCCACCTCTTGCGTAAGGATGGAAATTTTGACAATTGTGGTTTCCACAACAATCTCTCATGTTTGAGTGCTATGTTATTCTGGCTTAACTGCTGAGAAACTGAAAAAACAGAGGTTTATGGGTAATGAGTCATCACTGATAAGGTGGTGGAATGTGGATTTTCTATCTGCATGTGACAAAACATTTACACTCATTTACTACTCTTTTTCTCACGAACTCCGACTGTCGGATAGTGCTAGTCGAATCCGACTGATTACGTCGACGGTGTTCGCTTTGCTTGAAACTCGGTTATGATGACCATCACATTGTTCACAGTTACTTCCATATGCTGTGCGCTGCTGCGGTCCACATTTATTAATTTAGGCCTTCAAAATGAAAATAATTTTACATTTCTATGTAAATTAACGAATTTGTCACATTACCTCACTTTCCTGGACGTTTTACTCTCTAAATGACTTCCTTTTGGTGGCAATGCAATCACATGGTTCGTTCTCCCCAGCCAGTCTAATCGCCCAGCGGGGAGAACAGGCAGGTTCACGTTTAAAGCAAAACTTTATATGTTTCGCTCCAAAGTTGCATCGCATCTGCCATCTTGCTTTTGCTCTAAACGGTAATGGCGTCTTCCTATAGTGCACATGTGCTGTGCGGTCTTTCGCTTCTCTTTTCTGCGCAGTGACGTCACAGCTTGTGTCGTATGCTAAAAGACAAATAATTATTGCAAGTATTGTTTGTAATTGTAAATACCACAAGCTGATTAAAGCTGTGAATGGCGCCATTTTTCTGCATATAAATATTGTGTTCTCATTGGTTTCTCTCTTACTTATGGCTACAACATGTGTCACTTTCTACATCTACTACCTAGCTGGAGTTTTAAAACATGGCGCCATGTTTTAAAACAGTTTGGTTGATAACGTGGTCCAGATGCTCCACTTGCTTTTTTGGTTTTATTGTATTCTCGGATAAAGGTATCACGAATATTCTTCCATTTTTTTTCGCATCAGCCACTGTAAATAAAAAAATAACTATGATAAACACTTGATTGCATCCAACTTAAAATTTTGATGAAAAATCCATCTCGCTACCGATTTCATCATTAGCGCTTGTTTCAGAAGTTTCGTTGATGGCATTTAATTGTTGATTACAATCGTTCTCGAAACTTTCATCTTTAGTCTGACCTTCCATGCGACGTAATTTCGGCGGATTCCCATTAAAATTGTAATCTTTTCGTTGATTTGACGACGAAAATTGTCGAAACAGTTTCTGAATATTTTGTTTCGAATTGCCGCGTACATATCCTCCGCTCGCTTGACCGGATCCCATTCGTCGTCTTCGGCTTCCGGAACGTCAGCATAGTTTGGCGGTGGGAAACCGTGTATTAGTTCAAATGGGGAAAATTTCGGCGTCGCTTGTACGTTGGCATTTAATTTCCAAATAATCGCCTTCAGTTCTCGTGCCCATTTATTCTCACCGTTGTCTAATTTCCGTAACATTTGTATTATCGTTTCGATCGTTCGTTCCGCTTGTTCATTTGAAGCGTGATGGTATGGCGGACTCTCCGGGAGATTCGACGCCCTCTCCGGAAATCCCTTCGCGATGACCGGGTTCCAGATTTCGAATAGTATCACACCCAGACTGTAAATATCTACTTTCTAAAAAAAAAAAAAAAAATACTGTAAAATTAACTTATAACATTTGATAAATTACAGTACCTGATTATAATAGTCGCCAGTGCAGATTTCTGGAGCGACATACAATGGAGTTCCTATGAATCCGTGGGTAAGACTACTGTTCACGCTCGAACTTGTATTTTCAGTTGTATCCACCGAGTCCAAAAGATTAATCTGGTTATTTAAATCTAATTATTCATCGTTACAAATTAATTGTTATCTCTGTATCCTAGAGAGGCCAAAGTCTCCTATTTTAACGCAATCCTTCCAATCCAAAAAAATATTCTCCGGTTTTAAGTCACGGTGGATTATTCCCTAAAATCCCGTGTGGTGGTGATCAGTCGTTGCAATCTCTTCCCTTCTTCTACCGAAAAGCAATTCGGAGAAGCACCGTTCGGAGCTTCCCTAAAACTTCTTGAACGCTCCGTTGAGTCTTCGACGAGCCAGTCATGGCTCCAACCTTTTAATGGGATGGCCACCCTAGCCAGAGTGCTAATGACCCCGACTATTCTGTGGATGGCCAGTTCGAGGTCCGCCAGCGTCCGTAACAACTCCATCATAGTCATGGTGGGAATCCGTGGGTGAAGGGTGCCCACCGTCCTCTCTCCATCTCTCGTATGACTCGCATGCTTCGGTGGGGCCGTAATTGGCTGCTCCAGCAGCCTCCGTAGTAGTGGGTTCCGCCGACCATCGACGTGTGCGGAACGATCCGTTACGTTCCGAGGCCGGAAAGGCCGGCTCCGTCGGGGCTAGGTATGGCCTTGTCCGTACGGGTGCCCTCGGTGGCTCGGGCGATGGTTCAGGTGACTGGCGGGCTGATCCCCGATTGAAATTATTCTATACAATTCTGCACATTATGCAAAATATATTTTGCAGAACATTGTACAGAATTCTTCATAAATTTGAAATATTTTCTGCAGAAAATTTTGTGTATTATAGTGCAAACTCTGCAGAATTGTGCATGCTGAAATGAAACTGGTTGTGACTAAAATTTTATGCAGAACTAAGCAGAAGTTGGCAGACAAAAATGTGCAGAAAAATGTTTGCATATAATTTTTGAAATAATATTTTACAAAATCAAAAAGCGTAATTTGTACTCTTGTCAGTTTATTACATTTTCTTAACATTATTTTGTACATTTATTCTTTATTTGGTTGACTGCTGTGTTTGTTTGCAAATTTTCTCAAAAGAGATGATAGCCTGGCTCTTATTTCTTTAATGGCACCCTTCTTAGTTTTTTCTAAGTTGTACAACTGTATTGTATACTCTGAAATTAAACAGTATTAATTTTTTAAAAAACATTTTATGAAGTATTTACCAATTACAGCTGACACCTTTTCCTTTTGTAGAGGTGGCTTAGTTGCTGCTCCTTTATTGGCATTGCATTGCTTGCACTATTTTTGCCAATTGCCTGGCAAAAATGGATGATGTGTTTTTAAAAATCGTATGATTTTGTAGTTCATCAGTTGGCACAAGTACCTCATTGCCAATATCAGTCATGTTGTCATTCTAAAAATTATAAAAAATTAAACAATTATGAGATGGCATGTAAAATAAAATAGCCTACTGACTATTTTCACAGCAGATTTTAAAAACAATTAAAACAATGAAAAATCAATTAAAGTATTTTATGTTATTTGAGAAAACTCATGGTAAATGTGTTTATTGTAAATCTCAGAAAAAAACTAAAATCAATTGTTGAATAATTAAACATTTTTGGTGGCGCTATTGTTCCCCTGTCCTGTGGAGCGTTAAGTGCTGTTGCTTGAGCTGCAGGAGTCTGTTGCCTTCACAAGAGCAGCACCTGTTTCGCTGCCAATGCATGGAATTACCGAACCCGCAGCACAACGGGCAGAGTTCTTTCTGCTGAGGGTCGGTGGCTGCCATCGTTATTCTCTGGTGGCCAGTCGGGCTCATTGTGCGTGGCCAACTGCCAATTTTACGGTTTGACAGCTCTTCCAAAATAATTGCTGCACATACAGGCAATACCTGTTTGTAGCGGACGTTGCCGTCGATGAAGTTTGGATGTTTGTAGATGTCAGTCACCCCGATAAGATTAAAAGTTAGCTCAAACATTCTTAATAATTACACATTTACAAAACAATTAGATATTAAATGTGTAATAACTTTTCATCTCTCTTTGAGAATTTAATAAAGAAATCGACAGCTAATTTTTTTTTATTTACCTCTGTCAAAATTTATGGTTCTGTTGTGCACCACTGTATCTGTATAGTGCTTGAATCATAAGCTCCTAAAGAAGTTGTAATTAGACAGTAGCCATGACGAAAATGCATTGGATGATTATAGTTAGAAAATTTGACTATTGGCGAATTTTTAATGGTGAATAATTCGGTTTCCATCACCCTCTCAAATCACATTTATTTGGCCACTAAAGTAGTTTGTTTGCAGAGCTATTGTGCTTATAAATTTAAGGTATTGTGTCACACAAGTTTTGAAATTACGATTTCTTGCAATTCAGTGCAATGATGAAATTGTTTGCCATCTTTTGTTGATTTGCTGTAATTCAACAAATTGCGGCATTAGTTTAATGATCCAATTTGTCTACGCAATGTTTAAATCATTTAAATTATGATTTAAATCAGATTTAATATCCACCAATAATTGGAGAATTTCATTGGCTGACGTTTTATTTTTGTTTTTGATATCTGTTAGGCTAGTCTATAGTGTTATACATAGTTTCTTGTACATGGAAAGATTATTAGATTCCTGGTTACATGTTATTGCCTTAATTTTAATACAGTACCAACATCAGTAAGTCTGCTAATAGCATCTTCTGCAATCAATTTGAAAATATCTGCTGGAGTACTGTTACAATGTTGTATTCTGAAGTCCTTGAACATTTGGAAAATATCGGCACATTATGCACATGGCTGCATTAATAATCTCAGAATCGAGAGTCGAGACAATCTGTTGATTGCAAAATGTCTAAGTGCTCAACTTTAAGTTGGACTTCAGAGCAAACACACACAATTTTCGGCACTTTTAATGTTCTGCGTGTTGAACCGGTTTGCCGCACGACGCAAAGAAATCTTTGACAAACCCTCTCTGCCAATGGCTGTTGTTATGGATCCTCTTGGGCGACCTCTTTTTCTCACGTGTTGTGGAAATGTCAATTTATTACTGCTTTTGATGCCGATTCCCTCATATTCTGACTCTTTGGTGCAGATTCTCTCAATTCATGACGCTTCGGCGCCAATCCCTGTAAGTTCTGACTCTTCGTTGGCGATTCGTGCAATTCCGGACTTATATTTCAATGATTTCGACAAAAGTAAAGTGCCTTTGATTTACCCATAGAGCACTAAATCTCTTCAAAATTGAGATTTTATTCCAGAACTCTGTAGTTCCTGATGTCTTCACCACTTCCAGCAGTCTGTCTAAAGGAATTTTTGCTTTTAAAACTTTCTGCAATTCAGTCAGTGCAACAGATGACTGTTTGCAGGAAACTGTTGTCACATTAAAAAGCCCATCTGTTTTCGTAACAGATGCCAATCGAAAGGACTCGTTGAAGTACGGTACCGGTAGCTTTTTGACCATCTTTGAAAAATAAGATGTTCATCAAAAATTGGCAAATCCAATTTCTTTCGAATCGCAAAAATATGACAACAGGGCAGTTGTCGTATTGTAAACAATCGGCAGCTGCAAGAACTTGCTGTCGTGCAAGTCAATCTGCGTCCTGGTATGTCAACAGCAAAGTTTCCATCTGACAAAGAGGAAATGCTGTTGACACTGTCACTCCAACTAATTTCAGCAATAACAACATAAGTTGCAAAAGAAGTACAAGCGATTGCTATGTCATTAACAATAGACGCAGAAACATAAGTTTTTATCTGCTGAAAACTCAGCTGAGTAAAGCTGAGTTTATGAAGCAAATGAAAGCTGAGTAACATTCTATCGATATTTCGTAGGAATTATGAAATATATTTATATTAGTAAAAACAGTAAAAAGTAAAATAATAAATATTTTCTTACTGTTGCACACAAAACATGAAAATTTCGTTTTTAAAACGTTCATTTCTGTTGAATTAAAAATGCAAGCTATGACGGACACTTTAGTTTTGATGAACTCAATCTTATCTTGAATTTCGTCAAGATCTGAGAGGTTTTCAAAAACTTCTCTTGACCTTTTGACACTGCTGCGATTTCTTTGACGCTTTCGCTTTCTAAAAATATTTTTAAAATGTTTGTTTAGTATGGGCTTGACCAATTTCAAAATCAATCGTGAATTCTTAAATTTTGTATGTTGCCAAATATTTTGGTTGCAAAAAAATTTAAAACCACTATTATATCATGATATAATCTTTTTATTTTTATTCAACTACATTCTCTTTTGCTTTCTTTTGAAATTTGTCAATAATTTCAATTACAAGTGGAGATAATTTTGTTTGCTCAATGTTCAAAAACAATCTCTCGAGAAAAGAATAAAACCACTTGATTTTGGATAATAAACAGTATTAAAAACCCAATGTATGGCCACTCCTTATGATGCCACTGAAGGATGTCGTTCGTGCCGATATGTACAATGGTCTTTGCTTACGACGGCATTTTCACGTCGGTCATGAACCAATCCAACTGTTTCGCTGTTTGTCCTCCTTTGCTGATTCCGATTATCATTACTGCATCCATCATATTGTTTACATCCATAATGTGGCCATGTTCACAATATACAGCTGTTCTATGAGTAATTGTTGGTCGCTGAGTACAACCTCACACAATCTACCTTCTCTTCCAGACTCAATCGCTGCGCCGCCATCTTGATATGGACGATCTTCATGATTCGCGCCTTTTTCGGATTCCCTTGCTCACATAACGCGCGCAATTTGAATTGCGTCAGTCGCGCATGACGCGCACACGGCGCTTTCAAAGATTGTATATATTAAGCTGGGCCACCCTGTATATAACTGCACTTCATTGGTAATATTTTGCTTTAACCCAATGTTATTTGATATTCTGATTTCTGGATATCTCTGTTTTGATGAAATAATTGAACTTCTGGCTCAGTTTCAGCTGCAACCAGTAATTTAATCGTATCCTCATCCTCACAGCAATCTGTTCAGGTTGAAGGTCTATCAGCATCACTTTCGTGGCAGACGTACTTGAAGAGGCCTCGGATTGTTTTTTAGTTGACTTAAGAGTAAAGCCAAGTTAGAAAAGACCGTGTGTCTTTTTTATTTGTTCATCAAGCTTTCTCGATTTCTCTTGCATTCAGATTGCAAACAAGAAAATAAGCAAATGGTTCACTAAAGTTCGAATTTAAGCCACAGGTCATAAACTGGAGTATGTGCGTTGCTTGCTCTTGATGCACCTTTTCATTAGAGTTGTTGATGTTGTTGATTGCAGTTTCTGGGTCTGTTCCAAGGTCAACAAACACTAGCACTTCTCCACTATTTGTTTCGTATCACAAATTTTAATTTCGTCATGTAGCAAGACATAATACATGGTTTGATGTTTTCGTTCACTGGTCATTTTCCTAGTAATTCAATATTTACTGCTTGAGTGGTTTTCTAAGCCCAGAAAACGGAGAAACACGACCGAGAAACACTTCTAATCAAAATACCATTTTCGATACCGGTAGTAAAGTTTTCATGTATTTCTCTTCCTTTTTTACTTTTTGGTTCATTTTCCAGGATCTTCCTGATGTCGGTTATAAACGCATCTTTCATTTGATCTTGTTGAAATCTTTGATCTTTTTCAATAATTATTGCTATTTGAATTGTGGGTAATCTTGTCATTGCATCTGCTCGTACATTTTCAGTTCCTTTCTTGCGATGGATTGTAAAACGAAGTTCTTATAGATCCAACATATAACGTGCGAATATTGTAGCCAATGTCATTTCAATATTACGTTTTTAAAAGCAAACAGCTGCAGCTTGCTTTAATGCTTTCCTTCAAATCGCATTGCCCAAATATTTATTAACGGATCATACATTTCTATACAATGGGAATAATGTACTATTATTATATGGTGCTTTGGCTTTAATTTTGCTTTGAATAAATTTATATAATAATCATGGTGTTCAGAAATTAATGTTTGCAACAGTTTTGCATCATGTTTAGAAATTTCTTTAGACATAATAATGCTTACAATCTTGCTCAACACTTGGAATAGCTTCCATTTTTCGTCATTAAGTGGAATAAGATCTCCAATTATGAGACCTAGGTGTTTTACCAATGTCAGCATCTGTGCTGCTGACATTGATAGAGCATCATTCTGCAATGTTAGAAGGGTAATGCTAGGTGGTTGGACATGTTTAAACATGCCAAAATTAAAATATTTTAATCTGAAATTTAATAAATCTAAAGAAAAGATCTTTAATTCCAAAATATAAAACTGTAATATTTTACCCAAATCAAAGTTGCAAACTCTTTTAAATAAATCATTGCATGATATCAACTGTACATCCCTGAGTAATGTGAAAAAATGGAGTGTGTCTCAGGGCAGGATTCGGGTCGTTGTCACAGTGGCTGTGGCTGTGGCTGTGGCTGAGGTAAATGATGAGTCGAGGATTGTTTGAAAATAGAATTTTTTATTCTAACCTTTATGAGGCTTATAAAAGTATTTAACACCCGCACTACTCACAACCACTAGTATCATCTATCAAAATCAAATACAAGAATGCAATAAAAGGTCCTGACCCCAATGGTAATATTGGAACTATTAGTGGGAGAAATAGGGCAAAATTATAGATGTCAAGGTAACTACTGAATTTCTGCGACGATTCTTACGACCCGGAGAATATATCCCCGGAGTTGGAAGGCTTATTTGCGAATAAAAAAAACCCTTTTCCCCCCTCTCCTTTCCACGTGAGAGGCACGTAGGGAAGACTGCTCACCCCGCTGGCGTGCTGAGGTGAGGTTTGGTTATCGGGGTAGCCGCGTTAAATCTACACTTTGTAAGTGACAGAAAAAAAGCAGTTTTTTTTTTAATAATAAATTATATAAGTCTGTGGTCTGAAATGACTCATTATATTGTTCATTTGAATTTAAATTTTTATTTGATGTTTCATTTACATTATCAACTTTTTCTAAACATAGCTTTGTATTCTATCGGCCATTTAAGAATGTCGTCATTCGGACCTTTCATGACTTGAAGAAACAGCGATAAGTGAGTTCCTGTTGCATCAACGTAGCCGTTCGGATCTTATCATCAAACGCATTTTGTATCCGAATTCGCTGCTGAAAAACGGATCGCTGCTAATAATGGTTTTGAAATCGATAAGTTTATCCTGGTTTTGGATTTGAAATTGTGAGAAATGTTCAATTCTCCACGGGAAATGATTAGTTGATTGCGGGTTTCTGTATTCTAGTATTTCTCGCTTCTGTGCCATTCGCAAGTTTCTTCTAATTTTTTGTTTTCTGATTTTAGTGTTGCCAAATTCCGCTTGCATGTCAGTATCGTTTGATCTTTAGTTACTAATTTGTCACTGGCAGTTTATAATTTTAGTGATTTCTTTAGTTCGATTATTTCTGCATTTAATGCTTTGTTTTTCTCCATCACTTCTTTAATTTTCATGTTTTGCTCCTTTTCTTTTCTTAAGGTTTCTTCGCAGTTGTGTTGAACCGAATTAATTTCTTCAATACTTCCATTTTGGCAACGTCTTTGACTATTCTTTAACGAAAGCACTTCGTCGAGACACCGCGCAGTAATCGAAGCCATTTTCAGTTGTTCACTCATAAATAATTCAAAATGACTTTTATCTTGTTCTATTTGGGGAATCGCGATCCCTGAAATCTACATCCAATCGAGAAGAACTTTCACTCTCAGTGGAATGGAATCGATTTTCTGACCAATTTCTTGTTGGTTGTTCTGATTTCACACACTTTATATTTGCTTTAGATTTACATTTGTTGCGCCGTCGCAAGAGTCTTTCTAGTTTCTTTTCTAGTCTTAAATTAGGGTTAAGATTCTTATTCTATATTTTCGTAACAATAACACCCTTAAATTGTTTGCTTAGAAAATATAGGTTCGCTGCAGTTTCTTTATTTTTTCTGCCGTACTTAATAGCCATTACTTATGGCAGAAAAAAATGACTGATGTCACGACCATAAAGCAAGCTAGCCAATAAACTTTGGGGCTTCATGAATTTTATTATCTCCCCAAATTTGGATGATGATAGCTTTTCTTTGCTGTACTGATGCCACAAAATGTTATTGCCTTGACCTTTTGTTTTTTCTTCAATGGAAATTATTTCCTCTAGAGTCAATTGTGGATATTTATTAGTAATCGGTAATCGGTAATGATTATTCCCGTGAAGGTATCGGTAATGCACACTTGTGCAAAATCGACGTTCAATCTCCGGGTGCGTAAACTATACGCTTTCCTAGAGAAGGAAAATCGCAGTAATGATTAACTATTATTTAATTTAATATTTAATAATACTATTAACGTACTCTTTTACACAATCCTTCTGCATTTGTAGTCAAATTTACTTCACACATTGACTTAATTATTTCTTCTTTACGCCAAGCACATGTCACCAATCAAGTATCTGTTTTCTACAAACTTGCTTTCAACGAAATTGTTGCTGTAACGGCCCTTCTGTTTGGCTCGTTGGATGACGATCGGCAATTCGTGAGTGAACCGCATGCAGAAGCCAATTGTAAAGTATGGCCAGGTAGCTCATTTGTTTGACGATGTTGCGAAATTTTTCGGTTCGCATCGTTGCCCATTGACTGCGGGAAATAACGGCTCACAATTATCTTTCATCCTGTCGTCGCTAGCTTTTCGTATTGGAGCCAGGAAACTGAATGATGTTGCTTTTTTGATTTGTCTTTTTTGTTGTAGTTATCCGACTTGTTGTAAAAGATAAATTCTTCTAAGCGGCCCAAACAAAATTGGTCATCAATTTTGTCATTGAATCCAAGTGGTTTTTCTTTTAAGGTCTTTAAATTCAAAATGAAACGAAAAGTTCCGTCAGACTTATCAATTAGGAAAAAGGGGTTTACCACTTGGCCTTCTTCATCTTGAGCCTCTTTGATAACATTCATTTTTAAAAGAGAAGATACAGCCTGGTCTATTTTTTCTATCTCTTCATCAGGAAAAATCTTAGCAATCGGATCTATCTGCTCCGGCTCTGTCTCGAAGGACCAAGAAAGTCCATCCGATACCTGTGATAAAACCCAAATGTCATTTGTTAGCGATTTCCATTCAATTGTACACAATTTTACTTTTCCCGCCTGAAAAACCTTAGTTAATTTCGGCTCCGGCGTCCCCGATTGTGACCCTGGGTTAAAAAATGGTCCTGTTTATAATCGGATCGCCTATAGTCTCTGCTGGGTTCGCGGTCATACGGTTTGGAGCGATGGAAGTTCGTACGTGGCTTCCCTCTCGCTTTATAATTATTATAATTATTAAAAAAGCGTGGTTGATTCGGCTTGTATTGGCGTTGCGGTTGCGTGAAAAGCGTGTTGACCAACGTTGATTTTTCTTTTGCCTCTTTAGCACTTGCAGCCAGATCCGTGGCAAACAGGAATTTGCCGTGAGCGACTGGCTGATTCGTAATCGATTTACACTGTTGTGTAAAGGAGGTCTTAAGATCTTCCCGCCTCTTAGCGTTGATCTGGTCATTTACAAAACTCGCTTGTGTTATCGTCGTTGATAGGTTTTCGAAAATCGCGTGCAAGATTGGTCGCAGTTTCTCGGAGACATCTTCTGCTTTGATGTCTTTCAGCGTTTGCATCCTAATTTAAAATTTTTATTTTTATTTTCTTAATTCCAATTTTTGTTTTTATAACTTACTGTCGTAAAATCATCGTTATAACAGTCATAATGACTGTTGCAGTCTTTGGAATCTAGATTCCGCTGCTTTTATATCTGGTTTTAATTTCGTCCAAATTTTTTGTTGCAATCTAGGTGGCTGGAGAAATTCCGCGTTCGATGGTGGTAGGAATTTTTCTTCTAATACTTTCATCTTCTCTTGATCCGCCAAGTTTTCAAATGCTCTCCGAGCGTATCGAGCT
The DNA here is from genome assembly GCA_034695745.1 of Geophilus truncorum. Classification (NCBI taxonomy): domain Eukaryota; kingdom Metazoa; phylum Arthropoda; class Chilopoda; order Geophilomorpha; family Geophilidae; genus Geophilus; species Geophilus truncorum. The sequence continues at coordinate 16,205 of JAQFZP010001485.1, forward strand.
AACGATAGCGTCAATTCGGGTCTCTACTACTAGGAAAATTGCTGAATCTTGTCAGCAATCTGGTCAGATTTCGGAGGTGGCGGTTTCACGTGAAACGGATTCTCAAAATGGCTAACATCGTCTTCCTCCGCGTCTTCCTCATTCTCCAGTACTTAAAAAGAGAGTAAAACATCTTTTTAAATTGGTGCAAATTAATATCTCCCAAGATTTTTGTCAGACTGAACTAGTTCAGATGATCGAGATCGTTCCGGGTAGAGTGTCAAATATTTCGACTGAAATTCCATATCGTTAAGTTCCGTTAGGAATTTCTGAATCATACCAATATCGAGTAGATTCACACTTGGAATGCATGATGTTGGGGTTGCCATTCTCAAACAATGTTGGATTTGCTTAAAACGTTAAAACGTAAACATCATTTTGAAATTGAATCTAAACTTCCTTCAGGAGTTAAATTAAATGTTCCATTCAAGTTCATGAAAACAAGAACAATTCAAATGCCAGAGAATGATGTTTTTACTACTAGGAAAATTGCTGAAGTTCGAGTACACGTAGGAAGGGCAATACGAAGAGTAAAAACATATTACATACATGATCATAATTTATACCTCTGTCTCTATTTGACATTTCAGAGCAAATTGTTGCCGTCTGTGCTTATTTAACAAATTTTAAGCCACCACTGTTAAAACCAAAACCTAAAATGTAATTGTAAAAATACAACATTTTCAAACGTTGATAACTACCTTTTTTTTACAATGGTAGTTTTTTTTTTCATTCTCCTTAGTAACAATTCCGGAATGCGAAAACTCAATATCAGCCGGAATTCGTTCTACATGAAAACCTTGCTCTGTATAAATTACAAAATTGCCCCATTTATTTTCTGTAATTGCCATTCTTTCCCTGAATCTGAAAAAAAATATAACCGTATATAAATTTTTACTAATGCAATGAATTTAAAAAAAATTAGCTGATAATAGAAATGGGGATTTCTTTTCAGTTTAACGCATGCATTTTCATCACAAGTACAGCAAAAGGTTTTGATGGCACATGACTTTTTTATATTATAGGGCACTTGATTTCTAACACTCCATTTGGGGGATCGTGTGTTGGGTAAAATACTAATATATCTGGGCTGGCAGCTAAATATGAAAGGTTTTTATCGATGAATAGTCCACATTCCGTAACAATGACACCCTTAGATTGTTGGCTTAGAAAATATAGGTTCGCTGCAGTTTCTTTATTTTTTCTGCCGTACTTAATAGCCATTACTTATGGCAGAAAAAAATGACTGATGTCACGACCATAAAACAAGCTAGCCATTGGGGCTTCATGAATTTTATTATCTCCCCAAATTTGGATGATGATAGCTTTTCTTTCCTGTACTGATGTCACAAAATGTTATTGCCTTGACCTTTGGTTTTTTCTTCAATGGAAATTATTTCCTCTATTAGAGTCAATTGTGGATATTTCTTAGTAATGCACAGTATACCGTACATCCACAATGCTCTGGAAGTTTGGAGAAGTTATTTTCAGCCCAGGCTCTAGATAAAATTTTAAAATTGAAATAATTAATCACTAAGTATTTTATACTTAATTAAAAATTAATAATTTGATACCTATTGTGAAATTTTCTTCAATTTCTACTTCATTTGCATTTTCTGAGATTTTTTCAGACGTTTGGGGATTGGTGTTTAAAGTTGTCTCTTTTTCCACTTCATTATTTTCCTCATCATCTGAAATAAATCCATATAATAAAAGAGAAAGTCTTGAGAGAGGATCTTTTGTCTTTTATTTTCTATTTTATTTTTATGTACCAGTAGGCCCTTATTGGTTCCACCACAAGTACAAGTTCTTGTGATGTAATCAGAGGAGTGAATAGAATGCCTACTTGAACATCACTTTTAACATCAAAAACACCTTTAAAAAATCACAATCGACACACATCAGTTGCTATTAAGATATTTCTAACTTTGTGTCGCGATGGTTCTGCCATTTCTCTAAATGCAGTAATTAGTTGTTGAATTAGAACTTCTACAGGTGGAATCACGGGTTCTTTTAAATTACACAGTCAAATTCAGGGATGATGTTTGCATTCTATGCGTCTTCTACACGTTTCCTTCAGGCAATCGGGGTTTTAACATTTTGCTATGATTGTATAGAACTGGCAAAACAGACAAGTGACATGATTCGGTATGTCAACAGTGGCGTAGCTAGACTTCTGGGCGCCCAGGGCAGCGCAGAAAATGGCGCCCCCTGCCAAAATTTTGATGACCTTTGTGATATTTTTTGTTTCTTTTCAGTAAAAAAAAAAAAAAAAAAAGGTCACAGCACCTCCTTTTGTGCCCTCCTTCAAGTGGCGCCCATGGCACGTGCCATGACTGCCATTACCCTAGTTGCGCCACTGTATGTCAACATCCTCTATTTTATCCTGCATTTGTTTTAAATAGTTGGAAAATACATTTGGTTTAGTGTTGATATAAGCATGAAATTTTAAATGTACTTATTTAAGCTTGATGCGTATTTTGTTACTCATTTCTTGCAAAAGAGATGGCCACTTTTGAAATTGCACATGTCCAAGTTACTTTGGATCAGGTGGTTGCGTCAATCGTTGTACTTGAGATTGTTGCACTCGCGCTTTTTTCGCTTGTTGTTCTAATTTTACTGCTTTTTGTTTCAATAATTCTGCTTTCTGCTGATAGATTTTCAATTGCAATTGCGCTTTTTTTAGCGCAAGTTCTTTGACTGGTAGTCGATTTCTCATCAAGTAATTCACTTTTGAAACAGGATTGATTATTTCGTTATCCTTTCTTCTTTGAATACTTGCCCTTTATTTTGTTTTGCCTGGATGGCATTTTATTTTTTATGTTTAGACATCAGGGAATACATTAGTACGGTAACTTT
>JAQFZP010001486.1:0-19098 GCA_034695745.1 Geophilus truncorum
GTACAAACGTGATTCTAAACTTCATATAAGAAAGTCTACATACTTTATTTTGCTGTGGAGTGTGGACTAATCTATAATATTGTTTAAAGTTCATTATAATAGTACCGTAATAAAGAAATTTTTTAAAATTTAAAAAAAAATTAAAGTACCGGTAGTTGAAAAAAAAAATATTCAGATCAATCTGATATAATTCGTTTTAATCAGATTTCAATCTGATCTGATTCAATTTGATCAGATTGAACATATTCAGATCAGATCAAATGAATAAACGAATTTTCGGATCAGATGGCAATCAGATCCGATACATTCACAACATTAATTAAAATGGTATATTCAGGTTTACTATTTGTAAAGTTTCGTTTTGTAATAAGTCGCGTAGATGTCGCTGGAAAACTTAAATCTCTCTTTCTCCTTCTTACCATAAACTTTTTTTAAACTTTCATTCTATCACACAAAATATGTCAAGAAATCCAGATTTTCTACTACAGAAACCAATTTAATATCACAAAAAAAATCAATAATTCATTTGTAACAGCCGGCCACGACAACGGGTCATCGGCATGTCTGCGAACTGCGAAGGAAATCTAGTTATTGGCCAGTTGCATTGTTTCAAATGTGCCAACCCTAAAAAAAAAAAAAAAACTGTGGTAGCAAGTGCAATGCAGTGCAGCTGACACCTAATAAACTTGGTCTCACATGTTACCCTTAGTGAGCAGCTAAATGGATCTATGGTGACCAAAAGCAGTAAAAAACAAACTTTTCTTCTTTCAGCTTCAATTTGAGTTAAGCCCTACTACCATAAGACTACTGTAGTTGGGAAATTAAAATCCAGGAATGGAGTGTGCGGTCACCACAGGGATCAAAATTAGAGTTTACAATGCAACAACATTCCTTGCAATATCCCTAAAGCCTCTTTGAATCCTATTGCAATGCCTCGGCTTTGTTGAAAGCAAATGAATGCTGTAATTTAAAATCAATATCTGTCTTCCCCTAAATCCATTAAAGAGACATTATTAAAAGGGGAAAGTGGTGTTTGCTGATCACTATGGAGTTTAGTTGGTGGGGAAAGTAATTGTTTAGGGGTGTCAGTAGTTAATTGTGATTAAGTCCAATTTGGCATTTTGGCTGTCTTCTTTTTGCAAAACTCGATCAAAAAAAGTGCTTATGTGTCGGTTGAAAATTGGGCACACATTTCAGACTCATGGGTATTCCTTTCTGTAAGCATGACAAAACTTTAGTGTCCGTGAAGCACATTTTGTTTGCATTGTTCTGTTCTTTGCCAGCGTTCGGTGTTTTGGTACTTCCATCTTGCTTTTTTAAGCGTTTTGTCTGACGGTGCAGATTTGTCTAGAGTTTTTCGTCTTGTTCGATTCTGTGATTTTTTAGGAGTTTTTAGACTCGTGAGTTCTTTTAACTTTTTAACACACATGGCAGACTTAAGCATTATTTATTTCTTTCGTCAGTACAGTCTGTGTATTTAGAGAATGGAACAAACAGGAGGGGCTTAACAACTACCAAGCTCCGCCTAGATGGCGCTAATTCTAGTAACCAATTTTTTAAATCCAAAATGTAATTTTATGTTATTAAAAACTCCAACAGAAGTTTGCAAATTGATAAATATTTGATTGAAAATTTATTTGGCTTTACAAATGCAAGCTATAAACAAGATTTAAATTTAAAATTGGCTTCTCATTGTTCATTAGGATTAGTGCCATCTTAGAGAGCAGAGCTTCATAGTTATTAAACCCCTCTAATTTGTTCCATTCTCTAAGTGAACAGAGTATAGTTAATGATGTAAATATGTTAATTTGTGAGATATAAGACTAACAAAACTAACCATTTATGGTATTGGTATTGCCCTGAATTAATGGCTGTTTAAATAGTTACTTCAGAAGTTTGCCTCCATTTTGATGATGAAGAAACTTCACCTATCCAACTTGCAAATGCAATTCAAAAGAAAGTCTCCAGCTCACACTACTGCTCCTGTCATTCCTGGCAAAATAAATTGGTAAAAGCGTTGATGATAAGCAGTGCTTTTGACAGAAGCCGTTACCGACACCTGACAGGCTCAGTAGTCAGAGGTCACGAAGAAAGACTGCAGCTGTGTTCACCTTTAATATTAAAACTCTGTTTCAGTGCTCAGTTTTGCGTCAATAAATCGACGCAATTTGAGTCAGCTTTTTCTTCGAAAACTTGAAAACTTGCTCGAATGAGCAACGCTGAGTATAAAATTTTAGTAATTTGATAATGCTCTATAACTTTCTAATTGGAAATTTTGCTTTTAAGTTCAAAAGTTAGTGTGGAGACATGACAACTAATTGAAATTTTAAGCCTAAATCTCATTTGATAATCAACAGCGGCTTTCGGTCTGCACTTCCTCAAGATTCTGCTAACACAAAGACTTGACCTTATGATAAGCACATCTCTTTGAAGACAAGTTGGAAAACCAATAAAATTTCCAACTGTTTTTTATTTTTTATTTCTAATGACTATAATTTCCTTTTGTATTTTCCTATGTCTTAAGTTACTGGTATTCTCAATTTTGATTGTTAAGGTTGTTTGATATTTTTTGTGATTCTTTAATCATTTTCTAGTTCAATGCTCCTTTCTTTATAGCACCATTTAGTACTGACAGATCATCAACAAGAAACTACTAACAACTGTTTTTAAAACAATGTTTGTTTTTCCTTTCATTGTTATTTAAACAATCCAAGCACTTATTGCCTTCCAGTCCAGCCAAAAATAGAATCTATCACACTATCTTTCATTGCTTCAAGCATTTTATCACTCTCCTTGGCCTAAAGCCAACCTACGGAGTACATAACCTTTTAATTAGACATATGAGAAAATAACATTAAATAAAATACTCTGAGCAAGTTTCTTCAACTTTGATCATAAGAGAAAATTAGAGGGAACGTTCTGAACAAGCGATTAATTTGTTGACGTATCCACTTGGCTTAACATCAAAGCAAGCATTTCAGACTTGTCATTAATCTACTTGCCTACAAGGTAACAACAGTCAATCTCAACAAATTGTCTTCTGGAGTTGATAGTGTCACCTGGTGACAAAATTCATCAGTAATTATTTGGTTAGCCAGCAGCTTTTCTTGTCACATTGGGTCTTTTGATTTCTGTTAGATGTGTGAGGATCCAGATTTGGCTTTAAACAGTAATTTGTAAAGTTATTATGAAGTTTGTTTAATTTTATATGGTTTTATTGAAATTTGAAAATGATAAGAATAACAATCGCAAGATGGCACAAGAGAAAGATGTGTAGAAGAAGATCATCATGTTAAACATAAGTTCAACAATGAATTTTGTAAGTTATAAATATAAAGCCCATTGTTGCTTGTATTTCTGAAAAGTCTCTAATATATGTTTTGTTTAGCTTGTGTTTTGAAAATTATTTTGTAGTTTTATAATTTACAGTAAATGCATTTGTGTTATTTTATTTTGTGCTTTAGTTGTACTTAATTAGTGTTGCTTTAATTTAGTTTATTTGTTTGCTTATTAAATGTTAATTATCTTTAATATTATTATTTTGTTTATTTGTTGCAGTGGAGAAATTTTGCCTCTGCTTGCAGCCATCATAGATGATATTTATGCAAGTAGTTATGAAAGTTTATTTGAGTTTTGCTGTTTGTCTTTTGTAACCAGTCATGTATGACCATTGTAGTCGTTGGTGACCTTAAACAACACTCATTAGTTTTATTTAACTTGGATTTTTATTTCATTGGTTGTCTCCTGATCTTATTCCACTTAAAGCCTAAATTCCTAAACGCAGGTAAAATTGAATTGCGAGAGAAAAATTGTAAATTATGATTTGGTTTCTTGTGCGAGCAAATAAAAGCATTACGTCGGCTACGTGTGATGTTTAAATATGAAGCGCAACTGACAACACCTGCTTCGAAGTTCTTCGATTGATAAAATTCACCAGCCTCATAAAGGTTGGCAAGAGTAAATGAGATTTAACCTGACTATTCCTACAAGAGTTGACATTTCTATTAAACTGAGAACGGTCGAATGATGTTACATTGAAGGTAACCTATAAAATCAATTTTAATTACATTTTCTTTTTTGTTAAAATGCTATTTTTTATTTCTTCAATTTTTATGTCAATTTAACTTATTTTCATATCAAATAAATATAGTTCCCACGTTTTCTTTCGTTTTGTTTATTAGGCAATAAATATTTGACGAGCTGTTTGACTGACGTCACTGCATGACGTTCCAATTGATCCATTTGTCTGTAAGTAAGGCCATTGACTAAAAATAACTGTTAGTGAGAATAAATTTATTTTTGTTTTATAAGTTCTAAAATAATGAGTAGTATGGTTAAAAAGAAGCTTTACTCCAAAGTAAATAGCAAAAGCAATAGCATTTACTACGAGTAATATTTTTGCTCAAAGTTAATACTTTATTGAGTATGAATAAAAGAATGCTTTTACTACTGAGTGAATTCTTTTACTTTTAAAACCTTTGCTTCAATTTTTGAGGTTTTTGCCTCCACCTTCGAAGGATTTGCTTCCACATTTGGAGGTTTTACGTCCACACTTAAAGGTTTTGCATTTGTTTCAAAGTGTGTTTATTTCATATCCAAAAGTTAAAATTAAATTTTTTTAACATTTTGTATATTTAGGTCCAAAACTCATAAATTGTGTCAATTCACATCTGAAACAGCAATTTTACGACTGAATTTTAAGTTAAATAGCATTAGATTTAATAGAGCTGCTTTTGTTTTAGAGCTCCACTTAATGCAGCTCAAAAATTTTGAAGCATTTCCTACCTAAATTAAGTAAATGCTCTTGTTTATTTGTATCAATTTGCTCCATTTTTTAGTAAAAGCTTATACATACTCTATGCAAATGCTCAGTAGTCTAACAAATGTTCGTTTTTAAGTAGCAAAATCAATTACTCTAAACTTTTATATTCATTAAAAGTAAAGCATTGACTCCAAAAAATGGGAGTTGGAGTACCGTAAAGCTTCTTTTTAATCTTATCTTACGGTACCACTCATTATTGACATCTGGTGTTAAAATTCTAAAAACTGTCACAAAGAGAGGTTCTCTAGTTGCTTTTCACCGTGTGTTACGATATTAATAAGTTACCAAACAATCACAATAGCTAGTTATATTAATCCTTAAAATTATTTTACCCACCTCTCAATACATTGCAAGAAAACTGAATGCAAAGTTTCAGTTTTATGAATTCGGTTGAGTTCATTTTAAGACAAGCTATGGAGAGAAAAGCTTGAAAACTTAGTTGTAAGACAATTCAATGCTAATTATCTGGTAAACTATTAATAGGTGGGTAAAATAATTTTAAGGATCTACTGTATATAACTTGCTATCAGGATTGTTTGGTATTAATATCATAACAATTGCTGAAGAGCAACTAGCGAACCTCTCCTTGTGAGTATCCATTTTACATTACTGACTTCCGTTTAGTAAACAGCCGCAAGATATTCATTTCATTGATCTACTGTAAACACATCTTCATAGAAACTAGAAATAGCTGCCCATTGCAGCATGAAAGCCTTGCAGTGAAAACATCAAATGTATTTCGCAGTGTGTTTACCAAAGCTGTACAAATGATGAGTTATATTTGTTTACATTTAATTTAAAAAAAAATTATATACCATGTCAGCGTAAAGAAGAAATTGAAAGATAAACATTAAGTACGGTACCGTAAAAGAAAAGGATATAAAAATGCATCTTAAAAAAAAGATGCTAAAAGAATGCTGAATATGTTTGCTTGGGAGCTTTTAAAACCAAAAGATTAAAGCAAAAAAGCAAACAAATATTTAATAAGATTCTTTAATTGGATTTTCTTTAAAAGAGCTTCTGACATAAAAAGCATTTTAAAGTGGAATTACTGCTCTAATGGCTCCAGCTTTGTAAACCATGAATGTCATTTTTCTTGGCATTAAGGACTTTGAGGCAGTGGGAAGCAGAAATGGAAAATTTTGAACTTTAGAATTAAATTCCAATATTTCAATATGGTACCAATTACAAAACCTCTTGCCTTCATTTGATAGAGGAAGCAGTGGACATGGTTCTTAACTATTTAAATGTACAAAATGTTTTCTAAAAAATTTAAAATAATTAAAATAAACTGATCGACGAATAAAAACGTCTGAAAGAAGTTACAATTAACTGAATCGCACAGTTAAACAGTAATTGTTGTTATTTCACTTTGAGTTTATCCGTTTCTGCGTCTTTAGTAATTACTGAAATTTATAATATACCCATAATACCTAATTGTGACTTTAGGGTTAAATTCCTCCTCCTTCCTCCACAATTTTGCAAATTAAAATGTCTCTTGCCACAGTTTCCTGGGACTCTTGTTTAATACAGGATGATTAAGTTAAGAAATGGCTGCTGGGTATTTCATTCCTGCTTTCATTATATTAAGTCTTTCAAGTGTAAATTATTCACAGGGGATCTAATCTAACGTGCAAATTTTTTAAAGCCCCTAATCACCATTAAATTAGCTGTAGATCATAAAATCTTAATATCCTGATGTAATGAAAGGATTGAGTTTATTTGAACCTCAAGTGAGATGAGGGCAGATGTTTAGACATCAATAACAACTGATTAAACACCATCTGGTGGTAAATATTTGATTTTATTAAAAAAATAATTTTCTAGCCTTTATCAAATCTTCTACTTATTGAACAAACAACATTTATGACTCATTTGTACAGTATTTATTCACCCTTTAATTAACTAATACTGAAACTCAAAAAATCATTACCGAATAAATTTAGCCAAATGCCAAGTGCAGAAGCAACTGACAAGCTCCATTCCACGCCTTTTAACGATGCATTTACTAATTAGAAGCTTCTAATCCTGAATGACTTCCAAAATAAAATAAAATATACAAGTCCTGGTTTTCTCGTGACTTTTCTATTTTGAAGTTCTCGGTATTCTGCACTATAAAAACAAAAGATGTAGAAAACAGTGTTTTGTATCTTTCTACACTAGAAGAGGTGCTAAATTGTACTTCTAAAGATAATTTTCAAAACTTTTCTTCAATGAACCAATTTATTAAGATATAACCACCAATAAGGTAGAAATATACACCTTTTAGGTTTTTGACAGTAAAAAGTCACCGTACAATTCTATCTTTTACGCCATCTTTCTACCTTTTAATATTTTTCTACCTTCTTAAGGTATAAAATGTTTAACCAGGTAAGAAGGTAATTTTGCCTTCTTAATGCTAGCTGGAAAGAATTTTCTACCTTTTAAAATCTACTTTATAATTTTTGATACAAATGTCTGCCTTATAAAATTGGGGGAAAAATTACATCTTCTTACACTTTCTTTAATTGGAGCAAAAGTCAACCTTACATTAAAGGTATGCAATTGCACCAGATGAAATATAGTGTTAATCACCAATAAATTGATGTGTAATAATGCTTTTTAAAAGATAGTTGATTTTAGGTATACAAATAGCGAGGTATACAAAGACAAATAAGCCTTTTCCATCTCTAGAGATACTTAATTTCACTATTATTTTTGTGAGTGTATGATTTTCTTGTATTTAAGATATTCTGAAACTTTATAGTTGTTTTGGATATTAGTCGTTAGCATGTTTTATGTGAATTTTATTATTTGTTGTGTTATTTTGTGATGGGTCACATATGGCCAGAATAGCTGCTGGCAACTTTAAGTGCCTTCCTTCATGGCATTCTTTTCAGCTTTACTAGTTATGTCTTGTTTAAAAAGAAAAAAAAATTATCTGTTTTTAGAATTTCTAATTTCTTATTCCAGCAGTTGAATAAAAAAGAAATAATCCTCTACCTCTGAACAAAATCCCAACCCCTCCTCTGTTGGCTTTGTTTTTGCTTCGTTGATCCCAGCGCTGATTCGTGACTGATTCGAGCGAGCGGAAGCAAACCAGCCGTTCTGTCTTTTCTGGGAATTGTGTTTGGAATATGAAGTTTCGTTGGAAATAGCGGTTTTAGAGAAACTCTCTTTTGGTCTGTTATGGCTCCTATGAGACCTCAAGAGATTATCCACAGACATGGTTGGAACGATAACAGTGTTTAAAGATGACAAGTGACTTGGAGTGTAGAGCTTCTGTCTAGTAGGGGGAAGATAGAAAGATAAACTTCCAAACCCTAGCTTTCTTGTGCCCCCCCTCCCCCCCGTTACTGGTTGTGGTTTCTCTTCTTTCCTCACTTCTTCATTTTTCTGTTTCTGTCTTTAATTGAATTTGGGGTTTTCGCTCTTCTTTTAACTTTGTTGACTTTTCGTAGAATTTCTTGGATTTACGTTTCGTTGACACTTTTTTTCGTTAATAAAATAAATTTCCGAATTTTTTAAAAATATTAGTTATGGTACTACACTGTAAAAAAAATTTACCATAGAAAGTACTGGCAGCACTGCTGCCAGCACTTTTTCCGTAAATTTACAATTGTGTGTAAAGTGCTTTTGCAAATATGTAAATTAACAGAAAAGTGTTTCAAAACACTTAGAACATCCATAAAATTTACATGCCACTGCCTATAAATACAATTTTTCCATAAAAATTTACTATAATTTTTAAAGCAGTTTTGCATTAATGTTTCTGTGAATTAAACTTACTCAACAATATGCGTAAAATCACAAGACATTACTCGTAATTAGAAAAAATAGATTTTTTCAGTAAAAATTTACTGATGATTTTACAGTAATTTTACTTTTTTTTTTACAGTTTAGTTTTTTTAGTTTATTTTCCAGTTCGTTTGTGCACGATTAAACGCCTCGCGACTCGCTGCGCTCGACGCTCGCTACAGGATACAGGTTTGTGGTCCCAGCTTGCTCCTATTCTGAGCATCCCATCATTGTTTTGGTTCAGCGTCATTGTTGCAATGGTATTACATCGCAGGTGTTGTCACCTGGATTTGTTCATTGTTGCAATAGTATTACATCACAGGTGTTGTCAGGTTTTGCCACCATGCCATGCGCCCAAGCAGCTATATAAATCAGTGTGATTGCATGTGAAGCTAATGTTATTGTACAGGCTAATGTTGTTGTAGTGACAACAATACATAAGCTTGGAACTTCGTGAGGCATTGTCAACCCTGTCCCGCGTGTTCTCGGTGGTAACAATGCTTTGCAAATGCATCTTGTTACGCGGTTGTCCATTTCGAAGGGACCTAAGAGGGTCAGGCCAACTGTTTTTCCGCATTTTGTCTTAGAATTCTGTTGGGCATGTTTCTTTAAAATCTGGTAAAAATCGCACCGCAAATAACCGAACCTATAGAACCACAGACAGACACACACACACCCACACAACTTCAAAAGCTTTAAAAAATGCTAAGACAAACAAAAGTTGCAGATCTTAAACTTAAAATTTCTTAAGATTTTTTGATTGTAACAATGGTCAAAGTAAATGTTTTTAGACTAATTAGAGGGTGTTCTACGACATTTCAATTGGGACTTGCATCTTATATTTTACGGTTTAGAAGTTACAGATTGAATGACCATGAAGAAGACCTTTAAGATATAAGACAAGGTCATCATTGAATAGCTAACCCCCACAATAATCTTGAACCCCGAAGACACCATCCTCCTAAGTGTGACCATTCACTAGATATTTGGAATGCAAGAGACCTTTGAGACACCCTGTATAAAATTATATTAAAATTATTGCAGAGAAACACACATCTAAAATTGTAACCAGTTATGATTAGATGCAACCCAGTAACCTGATTTCCCAGTGGATTAGCTACAATTGTGACTGTTAAAAAGAAAGAGACCTAGTGTATAAAACAATTGCATTCTACTCCTTCCTGTTACTCCTATATTCCATTTAAATTCACAAACCACAAAGTACACAAATCAATACATTGAAGTACTTCCAAGAAAGTAATGAAATGTTTAAATTTAAAAAAAAAACACACATTAAAACATCAATACTTTGAATCAACAAGCAAAAGAAAACAACAAACTACAAAGTTTTTACTTTAGCTGCTGAAGTGAAATTCAAATAAAAAGCTGAATTTTATATCAGTAAAAAAACAAATTTATTGTAAAGTATTGGAATTCTAAAATTCACCAATGCTGTCTTCCATCACCTCTAATGTCCATAACTGCCAAGAGCAGAAAATTATTCAGCACTTTACCATGAAATCAAGAGAGTATTCAAAACCTCTGATCTAATTTTCTTGTTGGTTGCCTTATTCAACAAGAAAGTCCAAAAAAATCAACTATTGGTTATTGGAAAATTCATGAGAAAAAATTCCATTTTTTTACTGCTATGAAATAAAATACAACATAGAGTTTCTTCTGCAAAATCTGTGATTCATATATGAAACAATTCTAACCACTGGTGATATTTCCTTTAAGACCTTTAACATTGCAATTCATTTGTCCAAAAGTACTACCTTTAACACTTTCATTTTGGAACTAACAAATAACTAATTAGCTGACATCTAAAACATTGCTGCAGAGATATCTGTCGATTCACTGACAACTTGGTCTTCAAGCAGAACTTATTTATCCACAAAACTTACACTCAGAAATCAGGAGGGAAATGTGCAGAAGGAAAAGTACTTTTTCCCTTTGCATGTGACAATTTTCCCTAATAGTGTGGTAATTTACCACACTAAGCTACATTTTTTAAATTTCCCTTTCTTTAGAGTATGCCAAAACATCCTTTTTACACACATAAAGGGAAGTTTTCCACCAGGGATTTCTGAGTGTACTGTATTTCAAATTTCTGAATTCTTAGCAATTCTAATGGTATTGTTGGGGAAAATAATTATGAAGTGTGTATTTATTTTGCATGATTTTACTATTTATCTTGGACAAAATATAAATTTTGCTTTTAAAAGCAGCGAAACTTTTATCAACTTTAATATCGCTCTCGATGATTTGACCGCCGGGTTTCGCCATGCTCTATTTCCAACGAGATCGATTAAACCTGTAATTGGTCGATTAAAATCATGGCTGAACATCATCACAATTGTTGATTTTTGATTTTCGATCATTATTGATTTTAAATTCCAAAACACTTACATTTTTTGTTACCATTATTGTTGTTTTAGTGGTAAAACAGTTTTATTGTCGCCATTTTGTAAAACTTTGTCAAGAAACGTGTTTTGACTATCTAGACTCAACACTAAATATGACAATAAAGTGACCAAAATTGGTGGTTAAGATTGTTTATGCTATTTTCATTTGTGATCGGTCACATATGGCCAGAATAGCCACTGATGACCTTCCTTCAATTTCTTTTATTGCAGATTTGGGTTTCCGGTTTTTCTTTTCGTATTTTCTAAAGCCTCTCTTTTATTTTCATTTTGTTCTTGTTCCCAAATTCTTATTTATATAATTTTTCAGTGATTTATTACTGTGTTTAAAAAGTTTGATAGTCTCATGAATAAATTTGTGTTATTTTGAAATTGTACAAGTATATACTATAGCTTATTAAATTAAGTAATATTTTAAGATTGTGCAAAGTATATATTATTGAATTGTATAGTAGTTTGACTTTGTTTTTAGTATTATCAGAATTCTGTGATTGTGATGTTTCATATGATTTTTGTAGCGATTTAATATATTGAGCTTTGTCATGTCTTGTGACAGCCAAAGTAGCCATCGGCAACTTTAAGCAAAATTCACTCACTCCACTGCATTAAAGAGTTTAATTTTAATTAAATCAATCAGTTTTATTTGCATTTAATTAATTATAAACAACTCTAATGATAAACTACACACATCAACATAAATGTAAACCAGAAGTACATAAGGGTTTATGTACTTCCGTGTAAACCTATACTTTAAGGGTAAACTTCTAAACCCAAACTTCCTCAAGGCCTCCATACAGTGACACGTTCTTCTTTTCATTTTTTACCACTTTTATATTAGACCAGACTAGTAGTAAATATCTTCAACTTTCAATTTCCAGTCTTTTTTTTTTTTAAAAAACCATCTCTTGTAAAAACCCTGCTAGTTCAGCAATATCGACTAAACTAAAAGCAGTCTCAGTAACTTGGCCATTAAAGCTAAAAAAAAGTTGCTTATTTCTTCACTCAACAGGAGAAGAAAAAATCTAAAAGTACCATTCAGCTGGGAACTAAAGCAGTTGGTCCCACTTTAGTATTTGTCCATTGCACATTAGGATGCCCTTGACAAAGACAAAGTTCTGTCACAGGTAAATTCACCCAGGAGAGAGTATATCTATTTAATACCATTTTATTAGGCGATGCTATATAGTGTCTGCTGGAATGGTAGGAAAGAAAAACTCATAATTTTCTCTATGTTAGATAATTTCATCATTAAATAATTTTTTTCAAGTTGTGAATGGCCAAACTCTCACAAAAATGTCACATTTTAGATATAGTCTTGTGTATATTTAAAATATATTACATTTTTGTGTAGAAAGTAATCATTGACGACTTCTTGACTTATTGACATTACTCGTAAGGTAAGACTTCGCGAACTTAATTTCTCCGGTAAAGTAATTACTTGGTTAGTGTAATTACACTAACTTGTATTGCAAGTTCTCATTATACTGACTAATTTCTAATTCTGAAAACTATACAGAAAACTAAAGCTGAGTTGACCTTAAAGGAATTCTGACATTTAACATTTTTCCTGCAGTGTCTGTATACATTAAACAGAATTTTTCATCCTTTAATGTACCAAACTTTTCATGTTATAATAAATATGAATGCAAAAAGCAGAGATAAAGATACAAAGAATATTTGAATGCTATTCACTTGTCAGTCTTTTCAGCATGAATGCTTGCTTTCTCTACATACAAATGCATTGTCACCGATTTCTATGGAAATCAGTCAGGGAAAAACAAACAAAAGTGTACTGCTTACTTTTATTTAAATTAAAGAAAAATTGTGTTACTCCACAATCATCTTGAGGTATTCTGGATCTTTATAGTTGTTTTGGAGATTAGTCGTTATAATATTTTATGAGAGTTTTATTGTTTTTGGTTTTATCTTTTATTTTGTGACAGATTGCATGTGGCCTGGTAACTGTTGGTAACTTTAAGCACCATTCTTCCACATGCCTCTGCCTTTTCCGGTAGTATACTGCAAGTGGGCGTAGGTGTGTTGGAACCAATAGGCCTTATCGGTTATCTTTTCTCTTCTTTCCTCACTTCATTTTTCTGTTTCTGCCTGCAATGAGATTTGGAGTTCTTGTTCTTCTTTCAATTTTGGTTGGTCTTTCTTGGCCTTTTTTTATTTTTGTTTTGTTGGTGTTTTTTGGATCTCATTGTGGCAAGTTGTGTGGGATTGTTTATTTTTTGGAATTGTATAGTTTTTAAAATTGTGTAGTTTTTGGAATGGTGTAATTGTGGCAATTGTTTATATTTAGGATTGTGTAATATTTAGATTTGTGAAATATATTAGGATTGAGTAATACTTTAAAATTGTGTTATTGAATAAGGATTTTTGTAATGTAATGTTTTGTGAAAGGTCGCGTATTACCAAAATAGCCGCTGGCTATCTTAAACTATATTTCTGCTCCTCTACATGCCTCCACTTTTCATGAATTAATGTTTCATTAGTGGTTCCAGAATCTTACAAACCGTAGCCTTTACATGGCCCCCCTGTTAGTACACTGCAAATAGGCGTGCTTGTAGTAAAATGAATAAACCTACTGGTTATCTTATTTCATCTTTTCTCACTTCAGTTATTGTTTCTGCTTTCAATAATATTTGGGGTTTTCTTTTCATTGGTGGTCCATGTATTCCAATGAGGCAAGTTATAATTAAAATAATATTGAACTTCAAATTACCATACTGAAAATAACCCAAATAGTCACTGAAGTTCTCTAATCATCTTTTCAACCCACTGCCAAATAACTTATAATTGCCTAACCCTGAAATAAATATTTCAAAACACAAGCAGCATCTTCACTCCCCAATGAACTTCCTTGTTCCTATTAATCAATAACTCCTACATTGATATTAAAAATAGATCCACTTAAGTAATTCAACAGTCACTGCAATATTCAATGACCTCAATTTCTAACACTATATACAGACCATTTACTGTTAACCGAATCCTGTAAAACAGATTGCACAGACCAATCAAAATAAAGGTGTAAGTGTTCGAATAACATTGACAATTTCCTCATTTAATAAATAAGGAAGTGTCCCAATCTAGTACAATACCAAAGCCAAAAATAACTAATATCTAATCCTTAATGTCTTCATAAAACATTTAATGGCAATTTCATTTAAAATAATAGTGTTTGCTTTAACTATCTCTAAGATGAAGCTTAATGGAATAGGGTAATAAAAATAATCAATTTTAGATGATTGCTAAGAAATCATGATTTTAATTAGTAGCTAAGACATTTTTAACTTTAGGCCTAAATCCATTCACTGTCTGAGTAATTTGCCTTGTCTTGGATATTGAGTTATGATGATTTATAACAGTTTTACTAAAACTAAATTCATTCTCCGTGTTATTTTGACCAACATTCACTTTCCCTCACAACAGAATATTGTGCTTTCCCCTTCATGTAACTCCAGCTCCCAAAGGGTTATTACTACGGTACATCATATAACCTGAGATGCAAGTAGCTGTGACCCATAATTTACAGCACTAATTCCTAATTTATATACTCAAAGGAAAACTCAAGCTTGGTGATGAAAATAATTTACAACCCTAATATCCCAGTGTTAAAATATAACACTTCTAGAGGACAAAGATATGCTCTAGTCTATAGTTAATAAATATGTGGTATTGTGTAATTCATGGATTTATGATATATTCCAAAAATCGTCTGTTTTCATATAGAATATTTGTGTTCATTTATAACCTATCCCCAGTTAACTTTTAAAATCATTGAGAAATAGACGAGATATAGACAAAACAGACTACGATACGGTATACATCTTCTGAATATTGTTTACACATCATTTTCGCCTTTTTAAAAGATGGATATCGACACTTTTTCCGTATTATTTCAATGTGAAAACTCATTTTCAAGTTTAATTTTATTTGATTTCAATATAGAAATTTATTTAGAAATAAGACGATTACGTTCTTACATTGCAAAGACGTCATTTTGTGCCGTAAACGAGACTTTAATAAATGCAAAATTACATTTATGACTGATATTAAAAGTATACGTTAGTTTGAGCTTTTCACGCTGAAATAGACAAAACTGTTTTCATTTAATATTGAAAACAGATAGTAATATCAAGCTGATAGATTTATTACATTAAGATAATGTCAGTGCAATGCAGTGAAATAATGTTCTACAGTATGTCAAATTAATTTTGTCGATCTAAAATCTGTTTATACATGTATTTGGTTTAATTCGATGTAAAATATTATATAAGAGTATCATTCCCTTCGCTTCGTAAAATTTTCAGGATTTCTAGAGTTTAACACATTTATTAATAAAGCAAAGAAAAAAATAAAAGTCATTAAATTACCTCCCATTTACTTGCAAAAAACAAAATTCGATTGCATTTTCTCTCAGCAAGCTCATTTCCCAGAAAAAAATGCCCATAATCCTGAGCAAGCATAAAAAGAGAATTTTTCTTGTCATGTAAATGAAGCAACTGATTTCCATACCATTAACTTTCTTGCACTGCAAGCACATCATTATGAAGCTCCCACTTGTAGCAGAAAATAGCTGCATTCTCTGGGTTAGCTTCACTGCTTTCAGATTTTATTATTTTCTTGCTAAAAGGAATTCAAACTAACAACTCGAGGAAACGAATAACAAAACCCACATTCGTCTCGTCGTTAACGTGTTTTTCGATCAATTCCAATGGTTATTGTTCTCGTACCTTATTTAGTCTCGTGGGGGGGGGGGGGGGTGGCCACCCCCCCCCCCCCGTTAATACACTGCAAGTGAGCAATAGGGTCTACTGGTTATCTTTTCTCTTCTTTCCTCACTTCTTCATTTTTCTGTTTCTGCCTGCAATTGGATTTAGAGTTCTCGTTCATCTTTTAATTTTGGTTGGCCTGTCTTGACATTTCTTAGATTTTTGTTTTGTTGGTGGTCTCCAAACCCATTGGGGTACTTTGCATGGATGTTGTTATGTATAATTTTTAAAATTGTGTAATACTTAGGTTTTGTCATACGTTAGGATTGAGTAATACTTTGAAATTGTGTGATGTCGTACTTTGGAATTGGGATATTGAATGAGGATTTTTATAATGTAATGACTTGTGATAGTGTATGGCCATAGTAGCCGTTGACAACCTTAAATAACATATCATCATCATCATCATACCGTATTTCTCCTCCTCCTCCTCATGATTTATAATTATAACTGTTTTACTATTTGTGGTGTTACTTTTATTTTGTGACAGGCCATGTGTGACTATAGTTACTGCTAGTGACAAAATGATGCAACTCTAATGTAAAATGCTTTGTTTTACCACTAAAGGTCCATTTTTAATACAACAATTTGCCACCATTCATAGCTATTAAGTCGTTTCTGACCAACAATTCACAGAGTTATGTTGTAAGTTGTAACTGACTTGTCAGTGTCATACATTCTATACTTCACTTATGTACTGTATTTCATTATACACAGTACGGTATCACATTTTCTATTGTGGCTGTTTGTGACTTTAAGCCTAAACTCTGTCTCCTCTACTCAGAATCCCATTCTCGGTCGATGAATCGCATCTGTGTGGATTGTTAGGCAACACCTCTGAAAGACATTTTCAAAATTGATTTTCCACGTTGAAATCAGCGGTTCCCATTACACAAAGCCCAATCCGTAGCGTGTGACGTGACACATGAAGTTGGACTAGCGCCAGGACTACGTTCGATTATTCTATTTGCTTGTCAAATGCACCAGCACATCGCTTTACACTTAACACTTATCGGCACGATAACTGAATAAATAACAGATGCCGCCCGATCTTAACGTAATTTTACGTTCGAATCAAAATCACGCGATATCAAAAATCGATGGTAGTTTAGCGGTGAGCATAGCTGCCGAGAAGTTTCTTAATTTTTACGCATTGCTGTTATGTTCGGGTGACTGCTTTGCCATCTAGTGTTGAAATTTAGCACTTAGCAAAATAAATTGCTGGTTTCAATTTTCTGTTGTGTAGGATATGGCTATATAAAGAACAATCCTTTATTGGATTTTTCACTAAGGAAATGTGATAGAATGAAATTGTGAGAAAACTAAAAGGAAATGAATTGTCTGTTTAGAAAATTGAATCAATTCAGTTGCAGATAGTAAAACACAATTGTAGGGTAAATGCAGACTGATGCACAATAGATTTGGGAAAAAATTGAAAGAAAATGATGTTCTTATCTATTTCAACGTAGAAAAATATAATTTTGAGACTAAATGCAGACTGCTGCAGACAATAATTATAAGTAAAAATTTATAAATTTCAATTGAACTATATAGAGAAATCAAACAGTTTCAAGCTTTCCATATACAGTAATAATTATTAGAAAATGACAGTTTTTTAATGGAAAAGTAAAATAACTTAATTTTTAAAATGAAATTTAAGTAAAAAAAAATTATAATTATAATAATTGTAAGAAATCTAACATTTTGGTACACCAAAAAATAAAAATGTCACTTTCCCCATTTCCCCACACTTGTTTTATTAAAAAAAATATTTTTTCATTTATTTTCAATACAACATTTCCATTTTTTTTTTTAAATCTATTTTTTTCCTTAAAAATAAAAAAATAGTAAACACCATTTCCCATCATTTCCAACAAGGAAAAAAAAATGCCAACATTCATCTCTAAAAAAATTGCACAAATCCCTTTATACAAAAGCTCTGCTAACCTTATACATCACGAAAGGCCGTTTGTGTTTACGTTGCTGGTCAGACGTGGGCTCCATCATCAACGGCGACGTCTTGGTCATATTGCGGTCAGCGGACGACTGATGAGACGCGCACGGCTCCTCGGGGCGAGCCCGGGCGACCCCGAACACCGCCGATTTATGACTCGACACGACTAGGTTCACGGTAAAACTCCACTCGCCACTTTACAGGCCACTAAACACCGCCGCCATCGCGTTGCGTCGTCGAATAGCACTCGCTGCGAGTGATGACAGATCTCAATGTTGTCCGTGTGCGCTATGAGCTGATGATGGCAACATCCGAACTACCTAGTGACGGATTTTGGAACTAAATGGTACAAGGAATTATTGTTATTTTTAAAAATAAATTTTTTTAATTAAAATTAGCGACAAGGAATTATTGTTATTTTTAAAAATAAATTTTTTTAATTAAAATTATAAATTAGCGACATCTTTTAATGTTTTATTATTTTTTTTATTTATTACTGTAGCTCTGTATATGATATGTGCTCAAAATGTATCTACAAAATATTTAAAGAATAAAACTGTTTATTTTGAAAGTTATTTTTCTGTCTTACTTATAAAAATAATTAGCATTACGCTAATTTTATAGAATTTTAAATCTTATAATTACTGTAAGTCACAGTTGATTTCATACATTGAGAACTAGTGTCATCTATTGACAAAAAAACTAAGTTTTGTTGTTATTACTTATTAAATGTTTTTCAGATATTTTTCCCTCGAATTTAACACAAATTATAAAAATATATTCGTTTTTATGTAAATAAATTGTGTAATAAATAATAATAGTAAACAAATTGTGTATTTATAGTAAGTTATGAATTTATTTTCACATTTTAATGCTGTATTTAGTGCCCATTTTACCGAATAAACAACACATTAATTACAAACTTTAGATCTTCGATTACAATGCTTATTTAAACATAAGATTCGTCATTTGTAATACAATATCGTCAAATTTCAGTAAACAGCCTTCGGTTGTTGTGTCAAGAGAAGACCAAATCGCTGCTTTATTCGGATTCTTTCGCTAGAATATTTATCTTCCGGTGAAAATCTCGCTGAAATAAAACATCAAACAAATATCGTTTATCTGAACACGAAATATTTAGAATTATAATTTAAAAATCGACGAAAATAAAAACCTGGATGAGCTGAAAGCGTCACTTTTCCATCCAGATTCTTTTTCTACAAAAAAACACACAGAATATATTAAATTTCCATTTTCTTTTCACGAATTATATAAACATACCTTTAAAGTGTAAACCCGATCGCCAGTATTGTTCAAATAGTACATTAAATACATTTTAAA
>JAQFZP010001487.1:0-19098 GCA_034695745.1 Geophilus truncorum
AGAACGGGGGTAAAACGGAGGTAAAAGGGAGGTGAAACCTAGCAAAAACCCCGTGTAGCACGGGGTGATTGCTAGTAAATTATAAATTGCATGTTAAACATATTAAGATCAGCAATGTAGCGTATATACGTATACATAATATATATATACAGTATATGTATATATATATTTAGAGTTTTATTCATCTCTTCCCCAATTTCACTTAATTTACCCCCAAAAAAACTAAATTCAGCCCAACTACATTTCGCCCCAAAAAAGTATTTTTAGCATTCCCAATTGCTATTATTTGACTGCTCAGTAATACCGAATGTGTACTGTTCGCAAATCGTTCTTGGATAATAGCAACTGTTAGATATAACTTCTTCTGGTTTCAATGAATCCTAGCAACAGTAAAAAATATATTATTAGTAAAATTTTTGTAGCATCATGTGAATTTCTTACTGGTATTAATGATATACTTTGAACAGCGTGTTTAGCATCATACTTCTCATATAATGAAGTCAAATTACCAAAAGGTTTTAGTTCTATAAACATTCTAACTGGATTTTTGCAGGCTAAATAGGTAAAAATGTTGTGAAAATTTTGAAAATAACGACTTTCTTCCGTGTCAAAAGCACACATTAAGACACTTGGTAAAGGCATGTCTTCGTTGTCAACATTTGTGACTTGAACTCCCAACTTGTAGCTTAAATAATTTCTCGTCAAAATGGCTGTTTGATACAGGAGCAACGAAATTGCCGAAAAGATCAATAAAAACCAAACGAATTTTGCAAACCACGATCTGGACGAATCGAAAAAGGGAAAATATGCTGATAGTGTAAGTTTACCTTTAAGAACATCACCATTGATCTTTTTACGAACAAACCATTTCAAATGATTATTTCTTTTGTTCAAATAAAGACACATGTTTACCAACGAGTGATATTTCTCACAAGAGTGTAACAAATTTGAGAAAGTACTTTCTTCAAAACAAGATATAAAAACAGAAATTCAATTTATTTGCTTAGTATAACGAGCAAAAAAAACAACACCGCAACATAAAAAGTCGAAGTTAATTACTTAGTACCGTAAAATGGGATAAAGTGGTACTCACTTTTAATATCTCATAACTTAAAAACAACTTAATAAAAAAATGTGAAACTTTGACCATTTTTTAAGTCTTGTATTTTTCTATTACATCCTAAAATTTTAAAATTTTATTGCCAAAAATGTTAGTTATTTTGTAAAAAAAATAACATGTACCGTATGTATCAAGTCACCCTCAAAATGGGATGAAGTGATGCACTATGGGAAAAGTTTCTACTAATCTATCAGAGCTGGACCTATGCATGCAATATCTTTTAAACTCCTTGCACCAAGAACTAGCTTTTACACTTAATACAGAAGAGATTTGAGAAAGTGTAAAAAGTTTCAGAGGGCAATCAGTAATGAGGAGTAAATTGTCAAGGCGCCAAAATGCCGCCATGTTCACTTCAAATGTTCAATGTGCAAATAAAATTTTTTATTTATATTAATTATACAATAATATGGAATTTAGAAATACAGGCTTTTGTGAATGATTAACATACTATTTTTAAAGGAAAATATCAGTAATCAACATCAGAAGTAAACAATGTGAGTTTTTAAAGCTTTTAGTAATATTTATCTATTAGAATACCAGTTTTGAAATAAAATATCAACAATATGCATTAAACTGAGCAAAGAAATACACATCATGCAACTCATCACAGATCCGATGTCACTGAACAAATCGACCAAAGGGTACAATAAATTTTCTTGAAAAATCTCTCTAATGTTATTTTCGAAACGAATAAGTATAATAGTTTTTCTTATAAATCCTATTTCGTTTATTCCCATGAAAAGATTCGGGAAATAAATCGTATAATTACATATGGGCAAACAACCACATTCGTTGACAAGTCTGTGAGATGCGTAGCTACGAAAGTAAGTCGCACGAATTTGTTTTGCTTCGGAGGCGTTTCTGCAAGGTTCGAGTTTACTGTTGTTCATGAAAGGTAAGCTAAAGAATTAAACAACGTTATTCGGTTTCAACGAAGTGTTGTTGACGTATAAAGTTACCTGCAATTAACGTTTTCGTTGAATACTTTTCGTTTACACTTTTCTTCACACTCGATGCCCTCTTCGAAAGACCCACACTGGCGTCTCGTGATGTTCAGTTTGACAATCTAATGAGCAACTGCTTATATTGAGTTACCGTACACAATAAATTATTTTGTAATTACCGTTTGTCGTCGAAAGTAAATGGTGTTCAAAAATCCACAAAGTGCATCTATTGTTTTTTGGACATCGAAATATTCTTTGCTGGGTAACATAAACACCTGAACCATAAGATATTAAAATTAAACAGTACCGTATCTAACAAAGATTTTGCCTAGATCAGTAATGATATCTGTGACATTCTTTCTATTATTTATTACTAGCAAGTAACCCATGCTACACGGGTTATTTGCTAGAGTACGCTTTTTCCTTAAGAAAGGTTTGTTAGATTATTCATACACTAATATTATTAAGTAATATCGTACTTGGTATTTGCAAATTGGACAATTGTTACGCGATTGCATTGAAACAATATGGTATTTAGTTGAACCTGGAATATAATCTTGTAATTCTGTATGAAAAAAATATTTTTTTGTAAATATAACGCAGTGTCTAATTCCCAGTAAATCTGGAGAAATAGCTAAAATCCACACATCACTGGTTATTTCCTTAAAAAACTCAATTTTGATTTTTAGTAAATTAATATCGATAAAAGAAATCCATTTGCATCATTTGCAGAAACTCTGGAAAAATAAATACTGCATATCAATATTAACAGACTAAAAATTGAAACTGAGTTTTCTGGAGAAATAGCCAATAGTGAGTAGGGTGGCTATTTTAGAAATATGGAAAAATAACCTCGAATTATTTCTCCAGATTTTCTGGAGAATTAGCCTCGACCTAAATATAAATAAGTAAAATTCAAATCCACTACTACACATCACCTGAAGAAAGCAATGCACATTGACCAAAAACAGTTGAGTAATTATATCTCTCAAAAGATGTCAGTATGGTTGAACCTGTCAAATCCTGTAGTAGAAAGGTTTCTTAGTTAAAGATAATGTTTCACATTCTTATTTTCTACCTTTTCGCCTGTCCTTAGTTCATCATTAACAATATCTTTATCAAGACTTAACGACTTCCAAATAACGTCAGCAGTGAGCTTGGGATTGTCGATAAACTCATAAAAGTCCATCACTTCGCATTTGCCGACTGGTGGAGGATTTTTTAACCCATTTGTAAATTTTTTCCTCACTGATATTTTAAATTTTGGTGATTCCCCACATATGACAATGTCGGGGAGATTCACTTTGGTGTCTTGCACCACTTCCAACGATATGTAAATAGGTTCGTTCAAGTAGAAATTCACTCTATCCTGCGTTTGCACGACGCAAATTACAACTGACAGAATAAGCAAAATCGACCAAATTGTGCGACTTGTTTTCTTCTTGTATTGAAACACAGAATCCAAACCAGGTATCGGGTAAACTGGATTCAAAGTTTTCATTTTCTTGACATAAATATGTTCGATTAAATTGATAACGTGACTTTGTTCTTTGATCTTGCCATTATTGTACTGTTTATAATACACTTTGACAATGGTAATCATTATATCAGTTATTGAAAGTACCGAAAATCCCAAAAATAGACCCATGTAACCTCCTATGCCGCAAATTACTGATATTAGAGTAAATAGATAATATTCTTTGATGACACGAACAACTGGTGTGTGAGGTTTGATAACGAGAACGTCAGAATTAACGTCTTCGTCAATTTCGATATATGAGGTGTATTCAACCTTGTTGCAAATACGGGTGGTGCAATTGCATTTAACGTTTGATAATAATACCGACATTCCAAGGTAAAACGCAATTACTGTTTTTTTCGTGTCGCAACGGGGCAAGCTACTGTTGATTATTACTTGCAATTCCATCATGTCAACCCTAAAATTTAACATTTTGGTATTCAATAATAAATACGGTACAGTTTACATGTAATTTTATTTTCCTACTTGCAACCCGAATTTGTTAGAAAATCGGCAATTCTATCGTTGTAACAATTGATCTCGCAGTGTGTGTATTCTTCTACCGTCACACAAGGATTTTTTGGACTGTTTTTATTTTCGTACTAAATGATAAGTTTATTTTATAAAATTATAAAGCCTGAACTGAATCTAATTTTAGTATTTTTTAATTACTTTAAGTATTGTGAATAACACTTCTCTTTTCATAGTTGTTGCGATTTGATTTTCCGTAAGTCGCAAATTCCACACTAATCTCCCATTGGCTACGAGGAAAATCTATTTTTCAATAATCAACACATTTAATTTATGTCTATAAATGAATGTCCAAATATTTACCATTCCTGCGCCTGGAAAATGCGGACACGTAACCGAAGTTGTATCATTTAATGGTGGACTGCTGAAAGATAATTCGAGTCTCCGATGTTGTAGATTCACATTTTTAGCTTTTAAAAAGGAATAAATTTTATATAATTAAAAATTCTTATTATCAAGAATAAGAATGTGTAACTGTATTTATGTAGATTTAGACTATACCAAATGAATTAATGCAAACTACTGTCATTATAGATGTTTGTAGCCTGCAGCAGGACTTTCGATATTGAACTTTACAACATCGCTACGTAGCGTCTACATATACCGGTACAGTTGAACATTTTATTCTTTTTTATTCTGTTATCTATTTTTGCTATTATTTGACTGTTATAAAGTATAATACCGAATGTGTACTGTTCGCAAATCGTTCTTGGATAATAGCGACGGCTAGATTCAATTTCTTCTGGTTTCAATGAATTCTTGCAACAGTAAAAGGCATTGTGTTACTAAAATTTACCATAATTTTGAAGTATCGCATAAATGTCTTACTGGTATTAATGATACATTTTCAATAGCATGTTTAGCGTCGTACATTTCGTATAGAGAAGTCAAATTACCAAAAGGTTCAAGTTCTATAAGCATTCTCACTGGATTTTTGCATCCTAATAGGTTAAGCATGTTGTGAACGCTTTGAAAATGTCGACTTTCTTTCGTGTCAAAAACACACATTAGAACACTGGGCAAAGGTATGTCTTCGTTGTCAACATTTGTGACTTGAACTCCCAACTTGTAGCTTAAATAATTACTCATCAAAATTACGGCTTGATACAGAAACAACGAAATTGCCGTGAAGATCAATAAAAACCAAACGAATTTCGCAAACAAAGATCTGAACGTGTCGAAAAAGGGAAAATTTTCTGATAGTGTAAGTTTACCTTTAAGAACATCGCTATTGATCATTTTGCGAACAAACCGTCTCAAATGATCATATCTTTTGTTCAAATAATGACCCATGTTTACCAACGATTGATATTTCTCACAAGCGTGCATCAAATTTTAGAGAGTACTTTTTTATAAACAAGATACGAAAACAGAAATTCAATTTATTTGCTTAGTAACGAGCAAAAGAACAACACAAAAAGTCGAAGTTAATTACTTAGTATCGTAGAGTGGGGTGAAGTGATACAGGCGGGTGACTTGATAGAAAATGACACGTTTTTAAAAATATTGAAATAAATTGGGACCAAGGACTTTTTTTTTTTGCGAATATAAGACGCACTCGCACATGGTTAGTCTATAAGTCGCATACGATTATAAGATATATAAGGAAGCCATTTGGTCATTTCTGATCCAATTCTTGAAGTTTCTCAAGAATTGGAAAAGATAGTTCTTGGTGCAAAGATATCGCAAAAATATTTCACAAGGGTAAAATAGTTGTTTTCATTGAATAAATATAAAAAAATTAAATGTAAAGAACTCTAAAATAAAAAACTTAATATAAAATAATGTATTAAGAAATCAAATCAGCCATATTGTTTTAATCAAAAGTGCCATCTGATGACAAAATAAACAAAAAATGAGTAATAGTACACCCCAGAAACACCATTTTCTCACCCAAGTGGTGGTTGGCTAATACACCAAAATGGTGTTGCAATAACTGCACCATAAGAAACACTATTTTCTCACCCAAATGGTGGTTGGTTAATTCACCAAAATGGTGTTACAAAGGTCAAAGCTACACCCTAAGAAACACCATTTTAACACTCAAATGGTGTGATGCTAGGTATCACAGAATGTGTAAGTCAAATTAACACCCCAATTTCACCTTTATTTTTTACTCGAAACATACTTATCTCGGTGGGAGGCACATCTTGCAAATTTGGGCCTAAACACACTTTGTGGTTAGGTCTAAATAAATAATGTTAGGTCTATATTTATTTGCCTTATTTAGGTTATATTTGAGGATCAGGTCCTTAAAAGACATGATTTCGTGTTGCTCTGTGAAGCCTTTTAGTTTCAGAGGGCAAACAGTAATGAGGAGTAAATTGCCAAAATGGCGCCGTGTTCATTTCAAATTTTCAATGTGCAAATGAACTTTTTTATTTATATTAATTATACAATAATATGGAATTTAGAAATATAGGTTTTTGTGATTGATTAACATACTATTTTTAAAAGAAAATATCAGTAATCAGCATCAGAAGTAGAACATGTGAGTTTTTAAAACTTTTAGTAATTTTTATCTATTATAGCAGTCCAGTTTTGAAATAAAATATCAACAATCTGCATCAAGCTGAGCAAAGAAATACACATCATGCAACTCATCACAGACCCAATGTCACTGAACAAATCGACCAAAGTGTACAATACATTTTCTTGTAAAATCTCTCTAATGTTATTTTCGAAACGAATAAGTATAATAGTTTTTCTAAAGCCTCCGATTTCGTTTATTCCTACGAAAAGATTCGGAAAATAAATCGTATAATTACATATGGGCAAACAACCACATTCGTTGACAAGTCTGTGAGATGAGTAGCTAAGAAAGTAAGTTGCACGAGTTCGTTTCGCTTCGGACGCGTTACTGCAAAGTTCGAGTTTACTGTTGTTCATGAACGGTAGGCTAAAGAATTAAACAACGTTATTTGGTTTCAACGAGGTGTTGTTGATGTATAAAGTTACCTGCAATTAACGTTTTCGTTGAATACTTTTCGTTTACACTTTTCTTCACACTCGATGCCCTCTTCGAAAGACCCACACTGACGTCTCGTGATGTTCAGTTTGACAATCTAATGAAAAACTGCTTATCATTGAGTTACCGTACACCATAAATTATTTTGTAATTACCGTTTGTCGTCGAAAATAAATGAAGTTCAAATATCCGCAAAGTGCATCTATTGTTTTCTGGACGTCGAAATATTCTTTGTTGGGTAACATAAACACCTGAATCATAAGATATTACAATTAAACAATATCTAACAAATCTGAAAATATCTTTATGATAAAAGATAAGAATAGATAATGAGAAGAATGTAACAGCCCGTCTATCTCGATGCTGCCATGTTTTTCCCTATATTGTCCTGCTGCAAGATGCTGACATCTGGCGGCATTGGTTGCATTAATGAGATTTTGGTGACGATTTTGACTAGATCAGTAATGCTATCTGTGACATTCTTCTTCTTATTTATTACTAGCAAGTAATTCGTGTTACACGGGTTATTTGCTAGGGTAACCTGTTTTAAATAAAAATAAACTACGCTTTTTCTTTTAAGAAAAGTGTTGTTAGATTATCCATACATTATAATATTGTTAATCTATACCGTACTTGATACTTGCAAATTGGACAATTGTTACGCAATTGCATTGAAACAATATGGTATTTCGTTGAACCTGGAATATAATCTTGTAATTCTGTATAAAAAAAATAATTTTTTGTAAATATAATCAGTGTCTATTTCCCAGTAAATCTAGAGGAATAGCTAATCCACTCATCACTGGTTATTTCTTTAAAAAACTCAATTTTGATTTTTAGTCGATTAATATCGATAAAAACAATCCATTTGCAGTGTACTTTTTCCAAATTTTCTGAAAAAATAATCATTCCATATTAATTTTTTTGGGATTTGTGCATGGACAATTATCTACTTGTATTTTATGGTCAGCGAGACCATAAAATAAGGTAATTCACATTTCTTTGTTGTTTTTATAATAAAAATCAACTAAATTTTCCGTTTTCCCTCCATTTTCACTAAAATGTCAACACTCGTTTACTATCTCATCGTAAGTTATCGCGAACACTTTGTGAAACAGTGGTCGCGTGCTGGTGCGACAGTGTTATTTTGTCGCGTGGTCGCGCGACAAAACTTTGTGAAACGGGCTTTACAGTCATGTGTCAACGTCAACCACTCCCCCAACTAAAATGTATCAAGTGCAATAACCTGACTCATTTTGGTAGGTACAAGTGTTCTTCAGTACCGTACCCGACTTTTCGGTGACGATTTCCACAATTTCCAAATCTTCGATGCCAATTTTCACAATTTTCGACTTTTTTGCAACGATTTCAACAACACTATATAAAGTCCCTTTATTTGGTTTGCTCAAGAGCCCTAATACATCTATAATACTAATTCACAAACTAAATTATGATGCATTCTAGGTATGTGCAGGCTAGGAGCAATCTGATTGGCTCTCAAATGCGTCTGCGCTTATGTGTTCTGATTGGCCGCTGGCGATCATGTGATAAGTCAGCGAAGCGGCTGCAGGAACCTAGTCTCCTCAAAAATAGAGATTTATTTTCAGAATTCTACAGTTTTTGATGTTTTTATACCTCTTCCAATAATCTGCTAATATTCATGCTATGCTATTGCACGTACTAGTAATACATCACTCGAATAGTTGACTGTCGCATACAAAAATTTAATATGCAGTGACTATTTCCCAAGTACATCTGGAAAAATAAACACTGCATATCGATATTAATCGACTAAAAATTGAAATTGTGTTTTCTGGAGAAATAATAAGTTGGCTATTTTAGAAATCTGGAAAAATTGCCTCTAATTATTTCCCCAGATTTTTTGTGGAAATAGCCTCGGCCTAAATATAAATAAATAAAATTCAAATCCACCACTACACATCACCTGAAGAAAGCAATGCACATTGACCAAAAACAGTTGAGTAATTATATCTCTCAATAGATGTCAGTATTGCCGCACCTGAAATAGTCTTAAGTGCAAAGTATATTAGTTAAAGCTAACGTTTCAAATTCTTATTTTCTACATTTTCGGCTGTTTTTAGTTCATCATTAACAAAATCTTTTTCAAGACTTAATGACTTCCAAATAACGTCAGCAGTGAGTTTGGGATTGTCGATAAACTCGTAGAAATCCAAAACCCCGCACTTGCCGATTGGTGGAGGCTTTTTCAACCCCTTTGTAAATTTTTTCCTCACGGATATTTTAAATTTTGCTGATTCGCCACATATGACAATGTCGGGGAGATTCACTTTGGTGTCTTGCACCACTTCCAACGATATGTAAATAGGTTCGCTCAAGTAGAAATTCACTCTATCTTGTGTTTGAACGATGCAAATTACAACTGTCAGTATAAGCAAAATCAACCAAATTCTGCGACTTGTTTTGCTCTGGTATTGAAACACAGAATCCAAACCAGGTATCGGGTAAACTGGGTTCAACATTTCCATTTGCTTGACATAAATACGTTCGATTAGTTTGATAACGTGACTTTGTGCTTTGATAATGCCATTATTGTACTTTTCATAGTACACTTTAACAATGGTAATCATTACATCAGTTATAGAAAGTACCGAAAATCCTAAAAAGAGACCCATGTAACCCCCTATGCCACAAATTACTGATATTAGCGTGAATAGATAATATTCTTTGATGACACGAACAATTGGTGTGTGAGGTTTGATAACGAGAACGTCAGAATTAACGTTTTCGTCAAATTCGATGTATGAAGTGTATTCGACCTTATTGCAAATACGGGTGGTGCAATTGCATTTAACGTTTGCTAATAATGCCTCTATTCCAAGGAAAAACGCATGAACTGTTTTTCTTGTGTCGCAACGGGGCAAGCTGCTGTTGATTATCACTTGCAATTCCATCATGTCAACTCTAGTAAAATTTAACATTTTTGTATTCAATAATAAATACGGTACAGTTTACACGTATTTTTTATTTTCTTACTTGCAACCCGAATTTGTTAGGAAATCGGCAATTCTATCGTTGTAACATTTGATCTCGCAGTGTGTGTATTCCTCTACCGTCACACAAGGTTTTGTTGGACTGTTTTTATTTTCGTACTAAATGATGAGTTTATTTAGGAAATTACAAAGCCGGAATCTAATTTTAGTGTTTTGTAATTACTTTAAGTATTGTGAATAACACTTCTCTTTTGAGAGTTGTTGCGATTTGATTTTCTGTAAGTCGCAAATTCCACATTAATCTCCCATTGGCTAAGAGGAAAATCTATTTTCCAATAGTTAACAAAATTAAATTTTATGTCTATAAATGAATGTTTAAATATTTACCATTCCTGCACCTGGAAAATGCGGACACGCAACCGCAGTTGTATTATTTAATGGTGGACTGTTGAAGGATAATTCGAGTCTCTGATGTTGTAGATTCACATTTTTAGCTTTAAAAAAAAATAAATTTTATAAATAAAAATCCCTATTATTAAGAATAAGAATGTTTAACTGTATTTATGTAGATTTAGACTATACGAAATGCATTAATGCAAACTACTGTCATATAGATGTTAGTAGCGTCTACATATACCGGTACAGTTGAACATTCTATTATTTTCTTATTCCGTCATCTATTCTTGCTATTATTTGACTTTGTAATACCGAATGTATACTGTTCGCAAATCGTTCTTGGATAATAGCGACGGCTAGATTCAATTTCTTCTGGTTTCAATGAATTCTTGCAACAGTAAAAGGCATTGTGTTACTAAAATTTACCATAATTTTGAAGTATCGCATAAATGTCTTACTGGTATTAATGATACATTTTCAATAGCATGT
The DNA here is from genome assembly GCA_034695745.1 of Geophilus truncorum. NCBI lineage: Eukaryota > Metazoa > Arthropoda > Chilopoda > Geophilomorpha > Geophilidae > Geophilus > Geophilus truncorum. The sequence continues at coordinate 10,940 of JAQFZP010001487.1, forward strand.
TTAGCGTCGTACATTTCGTATAGAGAAGTCAAATTACCAAAAGGTTCAAGTTCTATAAGCATTCTCACTGGATTTTTGCAGCCTAATAGGATAACCATGTTGTGAACGCTTTGAAAATGTCGACTCTCTTTCGTGTCAAAAACACACATTAGAACACTGGGCAAAGGCATGTCTTCGTTGTCAACATTTGTGACTTGAACTCCCAACTTGCAGCTTAAATAATTACTCATCAAAATTACGGCTTGATACAGAAACAACGAAATTGCCGTGAAGATCAATACAAACCAAACGAATTTCGCGAACCTCGATCTGGACGAGTTGAAAAAGGGAAAATATGATGATAGTGTAAGTTTACCTTTAAGGATATCATCATTGATCTTTGCACGAACAAACTGTTTCAAATGATAATTTTTCTTGTTTAAATAATGACCCATGTTTAGCTACGAGTGATGTCTTTCACAATCGTGCATCAAATTTGAAACTCTACTTTCTTCAAAACAAGATATAAAAATACAAATTCAATTTAATTGCTTAGTAACGAGCAAAACAAGTATTACTGAAAAAATAGATTGCGTACACGTTTGACATGCATTTTTAACACCGCAACGTAAAAAGTCGAAGTTGATTACTCGGTAATGAGGAATGACAAGGTACGTATAAACATAGTTGGTCACAGCAGGACGACAATCTAACGGACCGGAAACGCAATTTATGTTGTGTATACATTTTTACCATGGTAGGTAATGGAAGGGTTAAACTTAAAATGTCTCAAGATATTTTGATGGTAACAATGGTAGAAGTTTTTTTTTACTAATTAGAGGGTGCTCTATACAACATTACAATTGAGACTTGCACTTTACCTTTTACGGTTTAGAAGTTACAGATTGAATGATCATGTGGATGATTTTTTAAGGTTAAAAACAAGATCACCATTCACATCAGTCATGAACCCCTAAAATACCATTCTTTTATAGGTGTGACCGTTTACTAGTTATTTGGAATGCAGGATACTTTTGGGACACCCTGAATAATAAGATTAATATTTTGTGCTAAGGGATTCAAATCACTCTAAAAACACACTGAGTTGATCTAACTAAAATTTAGTTGAATAGGTTCCAACAAAAAAATATGGTAGATATAACTGTAAAATGCTTTAAACAACTTTAGGAAAGCATTAAAAACAATTTTAAAATAATTTGTTTTTACCAAACATTTTAACCTATTTAAATATTATTTTAATTGAATCGAGTAACAGTTTTTAGAGTGATTGACTTTCTTTACAATATCAATAATCTTTATCGTTTGCTCTATTAGGAAAAGTAGGCTCCATCAAAATCTTGGTGCTCGTGCATAAATTCTGGAATGATGCCAGTCGGCCAACTTGGTTCCTCTGTTTTGGCATGACTTTGTTGTATGTTATAAAAATTTTAATGAATTCTGATTCAATGCTCTCTTTGAAATAAAAATTGGTTTGTGGCTAATGGCAGATTAATGTGGATTTTTCAAGAATCAGAATAGTAAGTCGCAACTAGTGTTAAAAGTGTTTTACTTAAAGTAAAATATGCTAAACGTGCAGCGATGGTACAATTTAATTCTTTTTTTTTTTTTTTTGTAGCATGAGAATAAAAACAGCCCCACCAAACCTTGCCTAACAGTCTAAGAGTATACAAACTGTGAAATCCAATGCTATAATGATCGAATTTTTAACTTCTTGAAGTTGTAACCTGCGCTGCGACATAAAATTTTATTGACACAGTTCAAAATTTTTTTGGTCTTTAGAAAGCAAGCAAAATCGATATAATTTTGTTGAAAAAGTGAGTGAAAAATATCAATATCTGCTCCACCTATTATCTATTGAACTTTTTACTAAGCTAACAAATTGAATATCTTTCATTTAGTTTTGAATAAACTACGCAACTAGAAGTGACAGGTTAGGAACAGTAACAATATTAATATGCAGCAGTTTTCTCCCACAAACCTTAGACATCATCACTTAAAACGGTGTGTTCGTACAGTTGTTTACGATGACGCCCGTAACGGGAAAATTGCGTTATCAACAAATTTTCCCTTCTTCGATTCGTCTAGATCGTGGACTGCTAAATTTGTTTGGTCATTGTTGATCTTTACGATCAGTTTGTTATTTCTTTATCAAACTGTAATTTTGACGATGGATTACTTAAGCTGGCCGTTAAAAGTTGAGATTGCAAATGTTGAAAACGCCGATATCTCTTTACCGAGCGTGTTAATGTGCGCATTGGATACTGAAGAAAGTCGTCAGTTCCGCAGAAAGCACAACATGAATGATATTTTGGCCTGTCTTGTGCCGATGAAATCATATCTAGACAAGGAACCTTTTGGCAATTTGAGTGAACTCTATGAGAAATATGATGCAAAATATGCCGTGGAAAATATATCGTTAAAACCAGTAAAAGATTCATCTAATTGCTCGTCATGCTAATTGTATTAAGGTGTTTTTCTATTACTTTTTTTAGGATTCATTGATCTCAAAAGACATAAAATCCAAACTTCATTATTTTCCATCAATGATTTGTCGACAATACACTATCGGTATCTTAAAAGTGAAATATTAAATTATTTTGTTTATATACGGTATATATATTTGACTAGCTAAAACTATAAAACCACAACTAAGAAAACTCGAATTATCCTTCCAAAGTCCACAGTTAAATGACACAACCTCGATTGCGTGTTGGGATCCACCTGGAACAGGATTGTTAAGTATTTATTCTTAATAATTTCTTATTTTTAATTTAAATTAAACATATAAAACAGATTTGGCTCGTGTCCAATGGAAGATTAGTGTGGAATTTTCTAGAATCGGAAACACAAATTCAGTCTAGCATAAAGAGAGAAATATTCTTCTCGGTAATTAAGGTATGTACAATGTGATTGATGTGTTATAATTGGGCGATATAGTTTAGAAACTTGGTAATCTTTTCAAGTACAAAAACGTAAACAGCCCTACAAATCCGTGTGTGACAGTACAACAGTACACCGATTGTGAAATTACATGTTATAATAACAGAATTTCTGATTTCTTGAAACATTCTAATTGCAAGTATGTGAAACCGTATTTTAAGGCATTGTATTGTCCAATAAACGATAATACTACTTTGTTTAAGAATTGATATGATGGAATTGCAAGTGATCTCACACAGCAACTTGCCAAGTTGCAACACGACAAAAACAGTTAATGCGTTTCTCTATGATATAATGTTACTTTTATCAAGCGTTAAATGCAATTGCACAATACGTATTTGCAATAGAATCGAATACACTTCGTATTTCGAATTGGACGAAGACGTTAATTCGAATTCACTCGTTATTAAACCTCACACACAATTTGTGCGTATCATCTCGGAATACTATTTGCTATCAATAATATCAGTAATGTGCAACATCGGAGGCTACTTGGGTCTGTTTTTGGGCTTTTCCTTAATTTCTATACTTGATTTAATTATAACAATCGTCAAAGTTTACTATAAACAGCACAGTAACAGAAAAATTGAAAAACAAAGTCAATTGATAAAACTTAATTGAACATACTTACGTTCAGGAAATGAAAATATTTGGTTGTGTTTATCCAATTCCCGGATTGGATTCTGTTTTTCAATACCAGAGTAAGACAAAGCGTAGAATTTGGTTGGCTTTGCTTGTATTGACTTTTGTAGTTTGCATCGTTCAAACGAGTGACAGAATCAGTTTTTACACGAGCGAACCCGTTTACATTTCTTTGGAAGTGGTGCAAGACATTAAAGTGAATTTACCAGACAGTGTCATTTGTGGAGAACCAGCAAGATTTAAAAAATCTTTGAGAAAAAAATTTATGAAGGGGTTAAAAAATCCTCCTCGTGTCGACAAATGCGAAGTGATGGACTTTTACGAGTTTATCGACAATCCGACGCTTACTCCTGATCACATTTGGGAATCTCTGAGCCTTAAACGTGATTTTATTAACGTCCAAGTGGCGGAATTGACGGAAGTATGAAATTAATCAAGAAACATTTCAGTTCGTTGATAACTTAATCGGTAATTTTATTTAGACTGTTGCAGGATTAAGTACACCTACTTCTGTTGATCAATACAACTACTCGACTGTTTTGGGTCAATGTGCAAAGCATTCTAAAGGTACTGCGGAGTGTTTTACTTAAATATTTTTTGCTTATGTATTTTTTTCATACAGAATTGGAAGAATTCACTCCTGGTAAGACAAGATACCACTTTATTAATCAGCAATTGCCTAATCATTGTCCAATTTGCAAATATCAGGCACTATATATTTTACCTTAATTTTATTTAATATGTGTTAATTTAAATTCATGATGTAGGTGATTTTAATTCCCAAAGGAGAGTATTTTGATGTGAAGAAATCAATATGCAATGTGTGGATATGTAAATCTTATACATATTGAACGGCAAACAGTATATATCTGTAGTTAAAAATAATTTATTATAAACTAATAGAATAGTAATATATTTTTAGATTGTAAACCTAAACATTACAAGACGTCGGTGTGGATCTTTCGAAGAGAGCATCGAGTGCGAAGAAAATTGTAAACGCAAGTTATTCATAGATTCTGAATTAATTCTGATTTGCATAGAAGTACAAAACAGCAGAAAATATAAAAAAAATCCAAAAAAAAAAAAAAAAAAAAAAATATTTTTAGTTTATAATTTGTAAAATATCAATTTTGTATATAAATTAGATTTTTTCATTAACTCCAATGAGGCGTGCTAGCCACTTAGTCTGCGCGAGGGCGTCACTGTTCCCTACGCCTTAGTTTTGTCGCGAGTCAACTATATATATATATATTGTGTACACACTATCTGTGATAAATAGGCGCTTAAAATCTCACTGAGAAGCATTAATAACTCACTGCGAAATTGATACGTGTTGTGTAATGAAAATCTTTAATGCAACTGAAATACAGAAAGTAAAACTGATGAGTCATGCCTCTGTGGCACTTTCCCACACATACAATCACAGGAAATGAGTCATATCCTGTTCTCCCCTACAGCCTCGTTTTCAAAACCCCCTACAAAACAAAACAGCATTCATACACTTTTTACATCATTTAAGTTCAGATAAAACCTTAAATCTAACACACAAAATAACATTCATATTCAAATTAAATAATAAAATAAACACTTAAATCAACACTTTTATTAAACAAACACTTTTTATTTAATAAACCCCACACTATCTTCTAAGTTTCATTTCAACTGGTGGTGAAGTTAAAGTGATTTTTTTTCTCGTGAGTTTATTTAATTTTAAATGTTTAATGTTTCAATTGCTCGCCACCAGATGATGCTTGTCCTTTATACGGATCTAAAGTCTAACTCTGTGACATATACCGGTATATCAAATAAACAATTCTTAGTAATTTGGGTGTGTCGACGTCATTTCCTTAAAAAACGATAACAAAGATAAGAAATGTTACGTGATAACTTTTTATTTTTCAATTGACTCAACTTGGAAACGCTTGATGTCTATGTCAGATACAAGTACAGATAATTGTAATTTAACTTTACTTATTTTTATTTTTATTTTAATTGATGTTTCTGATAATCTAATGAATAGAACCAGTGCCGGCCTTTGGGGGGTGCGAGGTCGGGCACCGCCCGAGGGCGCCAGGGTGGTTGGGGCGCCATTTTTATAAACTAACTACAACAACAGTCACATTTTCCATTTTTGAGAGGCGCCCTGAAGTACCCTGAAGTACTCTGCCCGAGGGCGCTAAGAAGGCTAAGGCCGGCACTGAATAGAACAATTTTCTTGAAAAATAACTTCTTTTTTTTGACAGTGTTTTGCATAAAAATGTCTTTATAGATACTTTAGTCGACGGTACAGAAACTACAGTCGTGAACAGTGAGGGAAATGCCATCGTTTACGTATGGCGAAGTGGTGTGCGAGAGCGATGACGTAATTTACCGTATCAAGTAGGAATCGTCACTCGAACAACGGAGTCGATCGATTGCGGGTGTTTCAGGATCTAGTAAATCACGTTTTGTTATGATTCTAACGTGTTAATTTCGAGCCATTTGGATTTAAAATCACAACAATATTCACAACAGAAATAGGGAACAAATCAAAAGGCTAATAACGCACGTACAGTAAGTGGACATCATTTTCAGTTTTGTGGTTCACTTCGATATGTTTTCCAATCTTTTTACACTCGGGATTTCTTCATCCTTGCAAAGTCTCGATCAATCTTGTGACTTTGCCACGCGTTTCCCTAGCTTTTATCAGCAACACGTGACATCAGAAACACAGACAAGTTTCAGTTATTTGTCAAGTTCTGCCATGATGACTATCTGCGAGAAATAAACTTTCTCGTAACTCAATTTCTACTCAATAAATGGTAGCTCACTCACAAACCATTCATCACTCAAAAGTTCTATTTATTTGTTTTACAAGCTTTTTTCAACGTTTGATATACATTCACAACACTAGGAAAACGGTAGATTGGTTGTTTATTATCTGCCCTTGGATAAATCACGTTTAAACTGCTTGAACCCTATATAGTAGATTAATTTACATCATCAACTAAACGCAAAACTAATTAATTTTATTTTAAATCTTTTTAAGACATTAAATGAAATAAACAATTCTTGGTAATTTGAGTGCGTCAAAGTCATTTCCTTAAAGAACGATAACAAAGATAAGAAATGTCACGTGATAATTTTTCTGTTTGCATTTGGCTCGCAAAGCTTACAGACTTTTTTATCAGAAAAAGATACTGTATCTTTAGTTGCAATTTACTTGTTAGTTTTATTTAAAATTCATTCGTTACAAACTCCCATCAGTTTGAAGGAATTAATTTTAAGTTACTGACTATTTTATTTCTTACTTAAACTATTTCTAAATAAACTGCTCATTTGTTAACGATAAATCAAGTATACGCCTTTCAAACTGTCAAAACATTTTTATTCTTATTATTATAATTATATATTGCCATACATTTTATAATGAAAATCTATTTGAGTTTAAATTGACTTTTTTTGTTTACGTACAAATGTCAGGAAAATATCTGGTTAAATGTATGATATGTGATACCATTGCGAATAAGGCCCGATATATCACAACGTACTGTACGGTACGTGTCGTAAAAATGATTAAAAAAATCAAGTAAAAACGATAAGAAAATCAAGTTAAAATTTATCACTTTGTTTTTTAAATATAAACATTTACGACGTATCTTTCTTTGACTAGTTAGAACTAATTGTAATTTTAATACATTGTTTGTCAGGCTCAAGAGTCTACTACAAAATTTTCAGCTTCGGCGGTTTGTTTAAGTGACTCGTCAAGCGCCAACTATCACGTACTGTTTAAAGTACCGGTACTTTAAAACCTGTTCTGTATATATCTACAGTCAACGCTCCCACATAAGGACATAAGGCGGGACTGAGACAAGTGGGCGGTTATGGAAGTTGGCCGGATAAGAGAGAGTATTTAGTGTAGGGAGACATTGAAAGGGTCCGAGACGTTTGGCTGGGTAAGGGAGCTGGCTGGAGCGTTTACTGTATTATCCAGGTGAAGGAGTACTTCTGACCGTTTTGGTGTTCATGTCCATTCGAATTCAATTAATAAGATTGTTGTGCCACAAATACTTTATCTAACGTGAAATTGATTTAGTAACAATTTTATAACAAAACTTTTATTTGCAGTGTTGAAATTAAAATGACGGACAACAAAATTATCGGTGATGGTGGAACCATTGTTCAAACTGACGGCCCTACCACGGTTAATGTTTACTCTACAATTACCAAATTACCATTACAAACTCCAGCGATAGGAGAACAAGGTAGTGGCAAAAAATAAATTTAAATAAGTTTATTTAAAAGAAATTAATCGCAATGTTATTGATGTCATTAGCTAGTAACGACGCGCGGCAAATGCCTTCGGACTCAAACAATGTCGATCATGTCGAAACTTTGAAAGAAAAACTCAAAGAACTCTATCAATATTTCACACTGCCCAAACCAGTTTGGATGACGGAAGGAAACGATTTAGACATCGACGAGTACTTTATTGAACTACAGATGGACGAAAACGAGTCAAAATCGCCCATTGAAATTACTGACATTTTCGACAAAGTCAAAGATAAAACACCGAAAAGAATTCTGATCGAAGCTCA
>JAQFZP010001488.1:0-19096 GCA_034695745.1 Geophilus truncorum
AGGATCAAAATGTCTCGAAGAAATTTTAGTTCGAATTTAAGAGGCCTAAATTTAAGGCCTAAATTTAAGGGTTAAATGTGGAGCGACATTGTCGAGATGTTTCCACATTGAGAGAGAGAGATGAAGTGAGCTCCACGAGTGATCAGTTGCAGTGACTGAGGAAAACAATGCAAAGCAATGCGAGCACGTGGCACGTGGAAGTGCAAAATACGTAATAATGTTTTATACGTGTTGTGATTCGCTGATTTTTATGGATGTCAGTCTGTTTTTAGTCATGGTTATTTTGTATATACAAAATTTAAGTAAATATTTTATGTATTATTTATTATTAGTATTTTTTAGTAGGTACCGTATATAATATAATGCTAGATTTTGTGTATTTGGTCATTTTTTTTATGAATCAAGTGTCGAGTGTTAGGTTTAAAACTCATGTTTATATATCAAAACACAAAGGTTTTAGTTGATTATGTCGTATTATTTTGAGATTTACCGTCTGAAAAGACGAGGTTCGCCATGTTTCCATTGTTTAATTTTAAGGCGCGAACTTTTTATCATCCTTTAGTATGTAATCTATTATCTTGATTCAATATGTAATTTTCTAGTAATTTTTTGTATGCGATCCTTTGTAATTTTGATATTGATTTATGAATGTTAAATCTTGTCAATCATGTAAATGATGTAAATAGAGATTAATTATATTTTTCTATTTTGATTCTTAATGTAGCTTAAATCGGTGTAAGTCTATTAGATTAGCAGCCAAACGTGTTCACTTCGAATCCAGGCTAATTTCTGTGAAGTGTATTCTTTCAATCAGACTGAAAAGTCTTCTGTTCTGATGTAAATTATTATTATTATTATTTGATTTTCTATTATTGTGATATTATTATAAAAAATTCCCTAGACAACAGTATTATACTATTATTATCTTCTTGTGCATTAAAGAATCATTGTTTTATTTTCTAATTACCCCACGTAGTCGTTGTGTCGATTAATTTACATAAACAGGCCAAAAACATCCAAATAGGAACACGTCAGAATGTGGGAGATAAATCAACTATTTAGACAAGGTACCGTATATTTATTAGATTATTTAAGAACAGTGAATACAATAAAAGAAATAAAAGTTTCACAATAACATTGAGTGTAAAATTCTAGAATTTATATTAAAAAGTTTATATTTACATATAACTGATAAATAAAAACTAACATGAAACAAATGGTAAACAACTGTTAGAATAATTTTAACAAATTTGTCGAAAATTATAGAATTTTACTTATCCTAAGCAGATTTGTACACAGGAGAATCTTTTCTCCACATCACAACAACACACAAAGAATCAAATACATACTGCACTGTTCCCAATAATGAAATACCAACATAAAAACCAATGTTTCCTGCAGTTTCACTTAAAAATGCAGAAAAATTATAAGTGTAATATTCTCTGATAACATCTATTGTACTAAGTGAGTGTTTGAGCGAAACTGAAATTATTGGGAATTTTGTAGTAATCCTATGTGAGATTGTGTTGTATAAAGTTTTTCGACATCTTTTTTGACAATTGCAAACACTGTCATCAAATTCTAATTGTAAGATGTCGTAATAAGTATTATATATGTCACTAAATGTGCAACGCTTGGTAGTAGGAGTTGACGGAAGATTTTTACTCGAAAGCAAAAATGGTAATCTAAAAATTATAATAATATTTATTAATAATCAATGTTGGGTTCACACTTGTGTTCATATTAGGAATCGTATGAAAAAAAGTGCAACATATGCAACAAATTCACACTATGCGAATGTAATTAAAAAAAAAAGATTTAAAGTGCCTTGAGAGAAAGTTTTAAACAATTTTAGTTACAAAATAATAGTTTATTTGTGTTTTACTTTTTTTTGTTTACTTAGTTATTAGTTATTTTTACTTAATCTTTAGTTAAATTGTTGATACATGCTAACATGAACACAAGTGTGATTCTACAGTAACTAAATAGTTTCATACCTGATACATCTATTATTGAATTTAGTAATTATGATGTTGTCAAAACATGAGTTAATACATTCTGTGTATTCTTCTTCACTTATGCAAGGATTAATTCTATGAAACTAATAATAATAATAATAATAATTTAAAAAATTACTAGATGAAGAACAAGTTATGAACAACCTCTTTGATTGAGGTAATTAAGATGTGCACTATTCTGTTTGCAAAAATTATTTCATTTTGTGTCACGTATTTGTTATGTGTGTTGTTTTTGATCAAAGATATCTAAAAGCACAATTTAAAATGTATAATTAATGAGTTTAAACAAGAATAGATAATGAGAAGAATGTATTTATTTATTGATTGAAACTACTGGGAATGCAGTTTCAAAAAAACTTGCCAAAGGACACAATTTACATTCTTTTTATGATCTATTACTGGTTTAAATACTTACTACAACATTAGAAGTATTGAAGACTTCATTTAGAGTTACATAAATGTCCCAGTCAATACTCAATAAACCATTGCTGAGCCATTGAAAACCTTTGTAAGCAAAAGCAAATTAACAATTGCCAAGATAGTAATTATTAATTAAAATAGAAATATACAGTTTCAATATACAGTAGTATTACATCAAAACTATTGTAGATGTTGACATTTACTTTACATGCACTGTAAAAAAAAAGTAAAATTACTGTAAAATCGTCAGTAAATTTTTACTTAAAAAATGTATTTTTGCTAATTACTAGTGATGTCTTGTGATTTTACGAATATTGTTAAGTAGTTTAATTCACAGAAATGCAAAACTGCTTTGAAAATTACGGTATAGTAAATATTTACAGAAAAATTGTATTTTTTCCAATTATAGGCAGTGGCGTGTAAATTTTACGGATGTTCCTGTTTTGAAACACTTTTTCTGTTAATTTACATATTTGCAAAAGCACTTTACACGTAATTGTGAATTTACGGAAAAAGTGCTGGCAGCAGTGCTGAAATACTTTCTATTGTAAATTTATTTTTACAGTGTGGGTTAGTAAAGAAACTTAAAGTTTTTTTTGCTAGTATTTAAGGATGACATCAGCCATCACGTGATCGGTAAGCCAAAATGGCTGGAAATGCTGTTGAGAAAGAATTTTGGTGCTGGAATTGAGCAAAAAAATTATGCTTTGCTCATTGGACACCACGAAGCCCATGTGACTTTTTTCTTATGGTGATTCAACCTTGGACGAATGATCTAATGGACACTCAACTCAGCCCAAACCGGAAGCTGATGTTACGGCTCCGCAGAAGCGCCACCGTGTGACAGACAGTGACCATTAGATCATTCGTCCAAGATTCAACAAAGATAACATTTTTGTTCCCCCCACTTCCAACTGATTTACGTGACCTGAGACAAAGAATCGCTAATGAAATTACTGAAATTATTGAAGACATATTGATGCGAGTTTGGGACGAATTAAAGTTTTGCTTTAATATCTGCCCAGGGTGTACACATTGAGCATTTTTGAGTTTCTCTATGAAATAAATGTCAATATCTACAATTGTTTTAATATAATACAATGTTGAAACTGTGTATTTCCTTTGTAATCACCCTATACTTGTATATTACTTGTATTTAGGACTCTGCATTTTCCTTGCATTGTATCCTGAAAAATTCCTTCATTAGGGGCAAAAGACTCATCATGGTAGTCTTTTTCAGAATCAGTAGATTTATCTCTAATTACATAATTTAGCTAAAATGTAACATTAAGTAACTATAATAATAATAAGCTTAATATATTCTACATTCAATAACTATAAATAAACTTACAGGGACACCGATAGTAACATCTTGAATTGAATTATTTTTCCAGATGTTTTGTAAAACTTCATCAGTTATTGCTGATCTTACAAACTTAGTAAAATTCTCATTAGAATAAATACTTCTTATGGCATGTTGCATATCCTTAACTGCATCTTCTGGACATAAGAAAACAGTTGGGAATGTAAATGATTTCAACATTTCTATTGATGTCAAAGTACCAATTGGTGGATGCAACAATTTTTCAACACTGATACCAACTTGCCACACACAAACCGGTAAAGCAACGATGACAGCAATCAAATTTCGAATTATCTTCAATGTTTTGAACTTTGAAATTGATTTGACTTCTCGTCGATGAAAAATCTTCTTTCGAATTGCTCTTTTCCTGGTAACATTTTTTGTGTAGTTGTACATATCTGAAGTGTACTTTCACTTGTCAGTCTAATTTAAAATACATTAGCACATGAACTTGGTATTGACAATGAATCTTGTTAATAATGCACAACTTGTTGTTATCATAGTCAACATGACCTTAATTACTAAACTGTCATTCTAATTTATTGTTTTTTGAATACCATTAGTATAGATGTTCATCTCAATATTTATTTATTTACAAAATATTGGATTTTTTTATTACTGTGTGAAGTAGGTTACAGTACATTGAAGCTCTAGATAAAGTGAATGTTATATGTTTTCCACAATTAGTAGAACTTGGGCTTTTACACTCTTAATGAAAAAGGTTTATTTTTTAATCTTTATAGGTTTAAAATAATGTCTATAATACACATACCTATAAAGGTGTAAATACTAAACCTATAAGTGAGGGTATTATATAGAAATGGTTTTTTGTTACATTTAATAAATATAATTCTATATTTAAGTTCAAGAATTGATCTTGTTTATAGAATAACAAAATTTTGTAAGGTGGAATAATTGAGGTGGCCGGATAAAAGAGTAGAGTAATTATTATAGTGCAACATTGAAACAGTTTGGGTCCGGAACTTTTGGCCGGATAAAAGAGGTGACCGGATATTACTATGGCCGGATATAACAGAGTTGACTGTATTACCATTTCAATGACATCATTCAATACAAACAACTGAAACCCCCAAACAAACAAATAATAAAAAAAAATGTTGTTATTTATGGTTATTTAGACTGGAAATCCCTTGAGAAATTTCCAAATGATCACAGTGCTGCAATAAGCCTAATGGTGCAAAGCAGGGGAAAAAAAACAAAGGAATATTGTTGTTTATTTACAAATTAGAGAACAAACTAGATTTCTTTTTTATGGGTGTTTGGTGGCAAGTTGACTGGGATTTTGTGTTTGTTTACAATTTTCTAGATTAACTTTTCCATTTTTTTATTTATTTTGTTTAAGCTAAGTGTTGGGCTTTGCTGCATCTCATGGGAGAACTTTCAGGTGTGTTTAATTAGTTGCATTTTTATTTCCTGTCTTATTTCAGCTAATTAGATGTCTAAATGAAGAGCTGTACCATACTTCTCAAATTAAAAACCTGGTGGATGAATTTGGAATTAAAGTTTTACTATTTTTAGGTTTTTAAGCATGAAATTTAAGTTTTATGGTTATTGAAGGTTTAAAATGTATTTTTAGACTTAAAACATATAATTTCTCATTTTTTAAAGCCTTACAGAAGAACTGAACTTTACTTTTTTAAATCTCATGGCTGAAATTGAAATTAATTTTTATATTTTAGACTTATAATTTTTATTTTTTTTAAGATCTTAAATTTTCTTTTAGAAAAAAATTATTTTAAAAATATTTAAATATAAAAGTTTTAATATATCTAAAAATGTCTAAAACATATCTAGAAACAAATAAAATAACAAAAGTCTTATTTTTACTACTTCTAAGCTTAAATATCAATTCTAACTCACCAGAAACCAAATAACAATTACTTTTAAACCTTTCCTCACCTTTCAAGATATTATTTAGTGCAGTTTTTGCATCACCATGGCAACTAGTCCTAAATGCCACAGTGTGATTATTTTGACAAAAAGGGCGTATCAAGAAAAAAAAATGGAAAAAGAAAACATAAATATACGCTTTATTGAATTTGATGTGGTTGAATAACACTTACCCACATCTCGTTAACTAAAGAGAAACAGCAAAAAATTCATGTCACAAAAATAAAAAACCACAACTTCACACGCGTTTTACTCAACAACAAACGCAGATAAAATTATACATTTACTCATCATTTTGTAGCTCTACAAGAGTTTTATCTACAAGAATATGTAATCATTTTATACATTTGGGTGGTTTATTACAACGTTATAGCAAAAATAAGAAATAGGCTTAAATCAAAATTTTGAATTTTTTGAATTTTTTTTATATTTTAGAGGTATAAAGTGAGGCATGATGGGATTTTTTTATGATAGCATTTTTTGTGGATATCTTTGTCAATATTGAGTCAGGTGGTGATAAGAATCATCGGATATTAATCATCGCTTGAAAAATATCAAGTGAACACTTTAATATTGATTATTACCACTTGGGCTACATGTTGTCACTTGCATTGATCCATACATTCACCATCACTTGAATCATTATCTCTATATAAACAAAATTTTAAAAATAAAATTTATTATAAAAAATATAAAAATTAATTAAAAAACACATAATTTCATATGAAATTACTTTTTTTTTTTTACATATTTTTACAAATATTTTAATTTATTATAAAATTTATTTGAAAAATGTTATAAGTTTTACTAAATTTTTTAATACAGTATAGTACAAAATTAATATAGAAATTTTTTTAATTTATAATTATTTTTATGTTTTTATTAAATTTTTCTACATTTTTCTACATTAAAATATAAATTATTTAAAATTTGTTACGTCCGCCAAACTTTATGACCGCTGGAACCGCCGTGCATAACGCCCGCCAAACGTTTCACGGCCTCTTTACTTGCAAGATAAAGGAAATGTAACGAACAAAGAGCCATTTGTTAAAACTCATGTTCACAACCACCCGAAAAGTTATTTGGATGTCAAAGAAAGACAATTGAAAACCGAATGCAAAGTCAAGCGTCAGACTTCAGAAAAGGTTACTGAAAAATTTTCGACGCTTGTTGTCGCGAAGTTGCGCCTGAAGTTGCTGCCGAAGTCGGTTTTCCAGCAATGCAAGCTGCTATGCAACGTGCTAGACAGAAAAACCTACCACAAATTGCTAAGACAATTTCCGAATTCAAGACTGCCCTGATGGGATATGATCACAATATCGACGGTCAAGTTATCGACGGTCGATATCGATGGGTCAAAGTATCGTCGGGTCATTTTATCGTCGCCGTCGAAATTTAAATGCCGACGATAAAATGACCCCCCCCTAAAAACGTCGTAGTAACGTAATGAATGAAATTTAACTGAAATTATTTATTTTATTTATTTATTTATTTATTTATTTATTTATTGGGTGTAGTTCGGAAAAGCGGCCGTTCCCGATCGTCTTGATTTTCACTCCACAGACTAAACAGAGCATGCTGAGTTCATTGGTGATGGTTAAATTTGTGTCATTTTAAATCATTTCTATTATTACGGGGGTGATTGTTTACAAAAACCAGCGCTCCGCGAGCAAGTGGCGCAGCCACGCGGCGAGCGCAGCGAGCTGCGCACGCTAAATGCAATAATGGAGTGGCAGCAGATAGCGACAACACACATTCATTACGTTACTACGACGTTTTTAGGGGAGGGGGTCATTTTATCGTCGGCATTTAAATTTCGACGGCGACGATAAAATGACCCGACGATACTTCGACCCATCGATATCGACCGTCGATAACTTGATCGTCGATATTGCGTACCACACTCGTCATTTTGGGGTCAAAACAATCGCGAATGTATTGATTTTCCTTACAACTTTCGCTTATAATTTCTTTTCTATTTATAATATTTTAAAACCACGAGAAGTTTTAGATGATATTATACTGTATCAATGCATACCACATTTATGTGTATATAATACGACTCCCCCCTCCCCCCATTTTTTTCAGCAGCAAAAAAAAAAAAAAAAAAAAAAAAAAAAAAAAAAAAAAAAAAAAAGTAAAATTGTAACCTTCATGTATAATGCGACCCCTCGACTTTTTGTGCAAAACCAGGGAAAACCTTGATAAATTGTTACGACCATGTTGCACAATATTTATCAGTAAAAATAAAGTACACATGGATATACCGAATGAATAAGCAGAAAACATTGTGACCATATAGTTGTTGAAATGCTAGAAAACAGTCTTGATTGGCTATCAGCTGCTACATAGCTAATCTGAGCAGTATTTTAACGCGCTAGTAGGCATAAGAACAATCTAAATACATTATATCGACATGGAAGGTGTCATGGTAACATCTAGTTACTTCTAGCATAGCTTGAATCAATAAACTAAAATTTCTGAAAATTAACCTTTTTAAAGATTTTTGTACAAAACTTCTCGCATTATACACGCATAAATATGGTATTTCTTATTTTAAATTAAAAAAAATAAATTAATTACTTCGTTAAGGATCAGGGCGGCCATACAATTGCCTACTTCTTCACCGAGCTGAAGATTAGTTGTGTTTGTAGTTACAGGCGCAACGTTAGAATAATTCTTGACTTACTTTCCCATCTTCAGATTTAACGAGATTGCGCATAGCTTTACCTAAATATTCTGCTGTTTTTTCTACAACATTGCATTCCTTCAATAAAACAAAGTAAAAATTAGAATGTGAAACAATTAAAATTAGAGTTTACATTATTGAAAATTTGGGCAATTTTTATTTCAGCATGCTGAGAAGGCTTCTTCCGCATACAAATTTTAATTAATTTTAAGTAACGTTTTATATAAGTATTGTAATGTGATAATGTCATTGCGACATTAGACAGTGCTTTTGAAAAGTTTGGAAACGAGATATGAATATAGAAAGAGTTACGTTTTGTAACGTACTCGGTTATAGCGTAAACCTGTTATAATGTAACTTATTTCCTCCGGCTTTATAAGCGTTATAAGAAGATACTCAGTTATAATCCTCAAGCCGATCCCTATAGAGAAACGTTATAAACAGGTTCTACTGTGTGTATAATATTAATTATCTAATGTGTCATACCATGTGGCTGAAATGATGTGTGATGACGTCATTATTTTGCGGGAGTAGGATAAACCAAAAATCAATCAACGAGATTTGCAAAGATTTGTTGAGATTTATTGGGATTTGCAGAGACTTGTTAGGACCTTTAAAGATTTTTACATAGCTATGAAGATTTGTAACATTTTGGGATTTTTAAAAAGATTTGCAGATTTGCAAAGATTTTTACAGATTCTTTTACCACGTCAACGAGATTTTTGGGTTTGTTCGACCACTCATTATTTTGCCAACTGAGTTTAGATCGGAACTCATTTGGGAGATTAAATTACCAATTTCTTAAAAACAACCAGCAAAGCAGCTGCAGGGATTAAACCTTCGATGGCTGACTACGCATAAAACATTACTCACAACTGAACTTGAATACTTTTTGGAAATGTTATTTTCATAAGCATCACATTTGGGCTAAATTTGGTGTAAAAAAGTTAATAATAGTTACAGCTTCTCAAAATTTTTTGTGTCTTTTAAATTCCCATGAGAGGTTTTGGTCAAGCTCACTACTGTAATAGAAGGGGCGTAAAGGGTTTCAGTGATTTATTTTTGCACAGTCGGCCGACGACCTATCAAGTTCAAAAAATCAAATCGAAGAGTTTATGCTCAAAGGAAACTAATCTTAAAGCTAAGTTATTAAGAATTGTAAAGGGTTGTGTTATAAATTTAAATGAACTTACTGGTGCGGTTACTTCTACAGCAGCATCAATTGCTGTTGCAAAAAGGGTTATCACAAGAATGACTGGAAAATGCAACACCTGCATTTTGGATTGGAATTGTGTAAAGTGTTGAGACCAAGTAGATTCTATCATAAAATAAAATGTTAAAGAATAAGCTATTTATAATAGGTGTAATATCATTAACTAGTCTTTGTCTTTGAATTAGCTTTCCATTGAAAGTTAAATTAGGTTTTAATTAATAAATTATTGAAATGGTGTTTGCCAATTAGCTATCTGTTTACTGTAATTAAGTAATGTAAAAAAAAATTATATAAAATTACTTATAAAGTTAATTATCTATTATATTATATTGTAAATTAAAATAAATTTAGAAAATAGTATTTAGAATATCTTTAGAATTGATTCCGAGGGTGAATTATATGGATTTAGATTGCTTGATATAGTCGAAAATGTAAATAAAATTATAATTGATGTGACTGAAAGAAATTACTATATGCACAGATAGACTTTGCTGAAATTATTAGGAAACGCAAGAATGTGAGTCATACAAGAGCTAAAAGACAAGGCTGCAAAGGCAACTGTAGAACAAGATACAACCCAAGACCTAGATCCATAGATACAAAAAAGACAAAGAACCAGAACAAAATGTGGCAAATAACCATTTATTGTCATCAAAAAATAAATAAAGATTTGTAAAACTGTAGCAAAATTAACACATATATTCGAGTTATTATTTAATCAATATTACTGACTTGGGAGTTCTCTTTTCTTTATACGGCTAGGATGATCTTCGCTTTCTGCTGAAAACGTTTGGGTTTAAGTCCACGTTTCTTCATATATTCAACAAGCTGCAAAGGCACTTTTCTCAATACTGCTTTGGCCAATTCTGCTTGATTTAAGTTAGTTTTTAAGCTGTTCTCGAAATCGCGAAACGCAACGAACTGAACGATGTCTCGTTCTGCTAAGCGACCGTTCGACTGCAACGGGATTTTGTCACCGTCCAACTCCTCCATGCCTAAAACAAAAAAAAAAAAAGAAAGAAAAGAAAAGAAAAGATGAAAAAAAGATAGAATTTTGGTGATGTTATGTTATGAATTCAGTTTGCTATTTTCTTCTTTGGATATAGTGATTTTACAAAACTGTTGCCAAGAAAGAATTTATCTATATGTGCACCAACCACAGAATTCAGAGCTAAAGCACTGGTTGACAAATTAGTTAGAATTTTTGTTTTAGAGGGGATATATTTAATCAATCAGAATTATTCTTTTCTCTTTTTACCCCTGCTGTGTTACCCCTTTTAGAGGAAAGTAGATCAGTTACACACTGAAATTTTTATTCCCTCATTAGCTATAGCAGAAAGCCTAACCAAAAATGTCTCCGAATATTAAGGGGCAAAAAATTGCAAGGGCTATAAATTTCTTATTAATAATTTTTTACACCAAATTTAGCCAGAACCTAGTTTACTAGAATACGGAATGCATGATGAACTCGAGAAGAATAAAACAGTTTAATCTAAAAAAAAAAAAAAAAAAAAAATTCCTATTTAAGTTGTGTGAGATGTATATTTTTAACTATGTTGGTAATGGAAGAGTTAATTTAAATTTCAGAAATCTAACTTATGCCTGATTTACATTACATCTTAAGTTGGAACTTCGTAAAATTTTGAACTTGTGAACTTCGAAGTTGACTGTAAATGCTCCAAGCCCGAACTTCGACTTACAAGTTAGAGAAGTTCAAACTTAGAGCATTTAAAGTCAACTTCGAAATGCAAAGTTGTCAAGTTCGAAGCTTCTAAGTTCGAACTATGGCTTTAGTATAAACCTAGCATTAATAAAATTCAATGCACCAAGTATTCATTTTATCATTTATGTTACCCTTGAAATCTGCTTTGCCAACTCCCACTATTATAATCGACATCGGAAGTTCCGCAGCCTGAAATACATAACATCAATTAAAAAATCTATGGAATCAATGTAAGGATAGCCAACTTACATTAACTATGGCTTCTTTTGTTTGTGGCATATCAATGATCATTCCATCTGCCAGAAATAGTAGAATGTGATACGTGGATAGATCTTTTTGTGTCTTTGCAATTTTTGTAACGTAGTTAATAATAGGAGCGAAATTTGTCGGACCGGACAATGTAACTTTATTCAGACAATTTTTGTACGCTTCAAAGACACCGTCTAATCCAGAGCAGTAAGGATTTGTCCGATGCATGTTCTGGAAATTAATACAACAATATGTTAATATTGTAGGATCAAAGTAAAAATTAAATCTTACAACGAAGAAGTCGTGAGATTGCGTCCCATTTGGTGGCACTTTTGCACCAAATCCAAGAACGGGGAATAACTTATCCCTGTCGTAGTCTTGGATTATCTGACCAATAGCATTCAAAGCTTTCATATATTGATTTGGGTTAGCTGGGTCGATGTAATGCAGCGAAGTCGGGTTTTTGGGATTTCCGTTCGAATAGGTGAAGTCGATTGCAATTGTGAACGAAAGTTCAGTGCTAAAAAAAAATAAATAATAATTTTTCACATTTCTGACTACAGTACTGTAAAATAAGACAGCTTCACACTTGTGTTGTAAGCTAACAAAAAATTTCTAAGTACTAAAATTATAATTTTTTAAAGGAATATTTGAATATTTAATGGAGTACAGTCAACTCTCAGATACCCGGCCAATAATAGTTTTCCGCCCCTTAGTTATTACTAATTATATTCATGTTTATGGACACTCATTTTGCGCCCTGAGCATAAGCCCATTTCTAGCTACGATACTGCAAAAGTGCTAATTAGAAGACAAAGGTTGGTTATTATTATTTTCTCACGAACCCGCCTTGGATGTAGTCGAGGAATGTCTGAAGCAGGATTCTGTTGAGCGACACCAACACAACTTCTCCTGAATTTTTATATTTCTTCTTTTTTTGATTATCTTTGTTTATCAACTGTAAAAAAAATTTTAATTATAATTTCTGGGTTTATAAAATAATGATTTTGATCTCACAGGAAATGTTGTCTTCGATTCCTTCGCTTTGATCAGTTGGTTGACAGTAGTTGTGAATTCTCCTATATACTTACGACTTGATTGATACGGTATTAAGATATTACTAGATTTGTATTTTGGTTAAGTTTTAACTTACTTTTTTCTATTTTTCTTGAAGTTGTAGCATTTAAATTTGATCAATCTGAGAAGTTTAGATGTGAATTAAGAATTTTTTTTTCATTATTAATATGTTGTTTATTTGTTACCGGTCGAAATCACCATTACACAAAGACACCGCACTTAAAGTGAAATCCTTCCATGTTGGAGACTTTGACTTTGGGTGATCGGTGCAATGAACAACAGCAAAGCTAAATTGATAAAAAAATAAAAGTTATGCTTTTATTAGTAGAATATATGAAAAAATAAACCTGCCGTCTGGATTACTTCTGGAAACAGTCAAAAATGAATAAAGCGAAGAACAGCAGCCACCATCTTTAGGTAAATGTTTGCCCCGTAATTGAAATTCTAAATCCTCTTTGCACTCAGCTGATTCCTTCGCCCGAACTGGGAATACAAGTTTATTCAATTAATGTCAAAAATTAAAAACACTCGAATTTTATTAACAATACTTGTGATAGTTCCATGTGTTTTTCCTTTACTCAGACTAAAATAAATTAAAACAGTTAAAAAAATATTAAAAAATAAAAACAGAAAGTTAAAGGTCAAGTGAACTGAATGTATTCATTACAAACAGTATGATTGTTAATGTCGCCGTGGCTCCCATAATCCATTCACTTTGCGCGATGGTTTTTACAAATTCCAACGTGTCTGAAAATCATTTGGCAACGATTAATTATTGTTTGCAATAAGTAGGTTCATATTTAATAATAAACCACTTTAGTTCACTTGACCTTTAAGAGAGTGTAAAAATGTGAAAAAATCATACGTCAAGGGTTTCGTGACTGAAACTAGTGCCACGACTTCTCCTAAAGTCGATTCAACAAACCCCAAAAATTTCTAGAATAAATTATAAATCCTATTTACACACTCACACACACATTAATAGGAAAAATAAATATACATACCTGATCAGGCAAAAATTTAGAACTTGAATTAACATCATATCTAAAAAAAAAAAAAAAAAAATGAAATTATTTTTTACAAAAATTATAATTTTTAAAAAAATTCTTACAATTCTAACTTCAGCTTTTGAACTTCCTCAAAACAAAAAGTGACAATAAATTTCTTGGCAAAAACAGGGTTTAGTTGATTCCGGATAACTTCAGTTCTCCCAAACTGTATGAAACAAATGTATGAAACAAATGGATAATTTCCATATTATAACAACAACTAAAAATAACTCCCAACAGTGTCAAATCATACCTCAACCCATTTCTGCTCTCCAAACGGCACAGTAAACAATACACATACTGAAAAAAAAAGCAAAATTAACTTAAAAACAAAAATCTAAAAATCAACATTACTTGGATCTGTCTTTGAAAGTATATTTGACTGTGAGTCTCTTATTTTCCTGCTGGAAACTGATAATTCAACTGTTGTTGCAGCTACTTCATTAGGTGTTGCATTAGCTGTTGTTGCAACTACTTCACTAGATGATGCTTTAGCAGTTGATGCAACTACTTTATTAGGTGATGCTTTAGCAGTTGATGCTACTACTTTATTAGGTGATGCTGTAGCAGTTGATGCTACTACTTTGTTAGGTGATGCTTTAGCTGTTGATGCAGCTGCTTTACCAAAAGATGCTGTAAATGTTGTTGCAACTATTTTATTAGGTGATGCTTTAGCCTTTAATGCAGCTGTTTTACCAATTGATGTTGTAGATGTTGTTGCATTAGGTGATCCTTTAGATGTTCCTGCAGATACTTTATTAGGTGATCTTTTAGATGTTCCTGCACCCATGTGTTTATTTACAAACTCCCTTGTATTTTGAATTGTGGTTATGGAAAAGACCTGACATTAGGGTTAACATTGTTGAACAAAATAATGTATGAAATTGAAATGACAAACAATACCCTGCCTAACAATTATAAATTTCAGATTTATTTCAAGTATTATTAGCACAATAAATGGAATTTAAGTGACCAGCAAAATACAGTTTGTAAAAATACACAAGAATTATTATCACATTTGTATAATTAGAACTTGTAATAATTGAAAGAGTTTAAATGAATGGCACTGACTCTGCTTCTCATTCTCAGTTTGGTGGTGGGACTTGAGGTTGTTGTTGTTGTTGTTGTTGAACTTGTTTTGGTGGCTGCGGCTTGATGCCGTTTCTCTTCATGTAGGAAACGAATTGCATCGGTACTTCGGCCAATACTGCTTTGGCCAACTCGGCCTGGGTGATTGCGAAGTCGACGGTTTTCAAGTTGTTCTGGAAGTCGCGAAATGCGACGAATTGAACGATGTCGCGTTCTGCGAAGCGGCCGTGCGACTGCAATCGAATGACGTCACCGTCTAATTCTTCCATGGCTGAAAGTGAAGTTTCGTGATTTTTTTTTTTTTTTTTTTTTTATATACCGGTATTGTTATTTATAGCGAATATGCAATAAATCTCAAAGAGGTTAACGCAAAAGGTCGAACAAGCTCGAAAATCTCATTGATACGTTATAAAATCTCAAAAAATCTTTGCAAATCTCAAATCTTTAGTCGAAAAATCCTACAAAAGTCCTTTAAAAATCTTTGCAAATCTCTAAAATCTCGTCGAGGGTATTTGTGTTTGTCCGATTACCCAGTCGAACGTCGTCACTCGATTTTTTTGGGCATAAAATCGATTAAAAATTGACTTTTAAAAAAAAAAAATAATTTGAAAATGCAGTTAATCTGTTGAATTATGCTAATATCTTTTTCAACACTTAACCTTTTCAACCAAGTACGAACCACTCTGAAGGGCCACTTGGAATTCACCGGTATTGCATAATCGCTATACTTTGACTGACATTTTGCGACTTTTCTTACCATTGAAATCGGCTCTGCCAACTCCTACTATTATAATCGATACCGGAAGTCCGGAGGCCTGAAATAAATGCTCTCAATTAGAAGTTCTAGAAAGTATCATAATATAAGATAACAATTTTCAAAACGAGGTTAAATTGTTAGTTAAGAGAAAATTACGTGGTCAAATTTCACAATAGATGGCACTATCTTACATAAACTTTAGCTAAGCAACTTACATTAATTACGGCTTCTTTCGTGTTCGGCATATCAGTGATGATTCCATCAGTCAAAATAAGTAGTATGTGATACTTGCTTCCATCACGTTGCGTACTTGCAATTCTTCCAACATGGTTAATCACAGGGGCGAAATTCGTCGGACCGTAGAGTTGAATTTGATTCAGACAACTTGTATATGCATTAACGACACCATCTAATCCAGCACAGTATGGATTTGTCGGATGAAGATTCTAGTTAAAATTTAAACCGAGTTTAACAACACTTTTAACACCGATTAGATTAAATTGAAATCTTACAACGAAGAATTCGTGAGATTCCCTGCCATCTGGGGGCAACTTTGCACCAAATCCAAGCACGGGGAATAGTTTATCACTGTCGTAATCTTGGATTATCTGACCAACGGCGTACAAAGCTTGCATGTATTCGTTTGGTTTGTATTGGTCGATGAAGTGAAGCGATGTCGGTTTTCGAGGATCACCGTTCGAACCGGTGAAATCAATGGCGATTGTGCAACAAAGTTCAGTTCTGAAGTGAAATGTTGGAAAAATTACGAGAATTGAGTTTGATGTTTGGATTAGAGAATATTTACGAACCCGCCTTGAATGTAGTCGAGGAACGTATAAACGGGGGTTCTGGTCAGCTGCACCAACACAATTTCACCTGAGTTTTTATAGTTGTCGTTCTTTCGTTGTTTGTCTTTGTTTATTAACTGAAAAATTTTAAATTTTGTAATTGAGTTTATTTTAAACGACTGTCAATAATCCGCACATTAATCAGAGTCCTTGTGAATACATGGAAAACACGATATTCACACGAGTTTTGTTAATATGCATCGATATTTATTTGTTTTTTGTCGATATTCACCGACATCTAATCGATTTTCATTAATATGCACAGATATTTATTCGATATTTTGTCGATTCTCGTCAAAATTCATCTTTTTTTCCCCGATAGTTATCCGATTTTTACCGATAGTTATTCGATACTCCACGACATTTATCCAATTTTGTCTGATACTTATCAACATCGGTTGAATTTTAATGGGATTGATTTTAATGGGTTAAGTATCGACAAAATTCAACAAACATTTGTTAAATTTCGATGAGCATCGATGAAAATCTGTTAAATATCAGTGAATATTGAAGAAAATCGTGCAAATATCAAAAGGTTTTGGGTAAGACCTCCCCAGCAGATTAAATATAGTCTTCTTAAATCGATTTATTTTAAATCTTACTGTAAATACAGGTCTCGATGCACTCTCTTTGATCAATTGACTGACACTGGTTGTGAATTCTCCCAGGTATTTATGGCTGCTTGATGTTAAGAAATAGATTTATCAGTTTTGTGACGGTTATCTGTTTGGTTTTAACTTACTTTCCATTATTTTTGTAATTATGGCATTCAACTTTGATAGCTCTGAAATAAAATAACACATAAAATTTAAAAGAATAAAATAAAATTCTTTAATAAATTAATATTGTTTACCGTTCAAAGTCACCGTTGCACAGAGACTGCGCAGTTAAGGTGAACGTTTTCCATACTGGAGACGTTGACTTTGGGTGTTCAGTGCGATGAACAACGGTAAAACTAAAATTGAAAAAATAAAATAAAATCGATGTTTCGATAATTAAAAAAAAAACCAACCTGCCATCTGGATTAATTCTGGAAATAGTCAGAAACGGAGCAACTGAAGAGAAAAAACCACCTTTTGGCAGGTTTTTGCCCATGAACTGAAATGCTAATTCTTCTTTGCATCCTGCTAATTCCTCCGCTCGAACTGAAAAATTGAATTTAGTTTAAAAATCGAGACTATTTTCTCTGAAAATCTAGGAAAATAGAGACTTTATATGAAAATAGCCAATGCACTGACCACTGGCTATTTTCTCAGAAAAATTCATGATCGATTTTTACCGATTAATACAATCAAATCCCGTTATAACGAAACATATGGAACCGAAAAATTCATTCTTTATTCGGGTTTTCATTGTATCAGATTACCCCCCAGTATAAAGAAATTGCTCGATATAAAGTTTTCTTCAATATAACGAAATTTTTTGTTTTAACGAGTTGTCTCGATTTGGTTTCAGCGCCATGAATAACAAAATACAACTAAAATGTCGCACAGAATTTCTATGGTATCCATAAATGCCACTATCATATATTTAGCATTCTTCAACTTTAATATTATCTTAAAAATTTATAAAAATTTTCTTAAAACATGATATTGAACTTGTTATCACATTAACGTTTAAGATTGCGTTTCAGACACACTATTATTCTTTGCTTTAATTACCAATTACATAATTCCGATACCTTAGGGCTGCCATAAAAATTCACACCTATATTTCAAATCATAATTCAAAAATTAAAATTATAAAATGTTAACCATACTTGTAACAGTTCCATGTTTTCTTCCTTGACCAACACTATAAACATAAAAAAATATTTAAAATTATGTTATTTTTCATACAATTTAAAATCTCACTCTAAGGGTTTGGTGACTGCACACATTGACACTGTTTCTCCTAAAGTCACTTCAGCAAATCCACAAAAATCCTAAGAAATTGTAATTAAATATGTTTGTATTCTATTAACTACAAGTTAATAGAATACTTACATGATCAGCTAAAGACTGTGAGCTTGAATCAACATCATACCTTTAAAAAAAAAAATTAAAAATATTTTATAACAAAATTTCAATAATAAAAAAAATTATAAAACTGTTTACAATTCAAACTTCAACTTCTGCACTTCCTCAAAATGAAAAGTGACAACAAATTTCTTTGCAAAATCAGGGTTTAGTTGATTTTGGATAATTTCAGTTCTTCCAAACTTGAAAAAAAAAAAAAATAACACATAAAACAACAACTAGAAACACCATTTATCACATCATTTATTAACCTCAACCCATTTCTGCTGTCCAAATGGCTGCATAAACAACACACACACTAATAAAAAAATAAAAAAAAATAAAAAAAAAAATTAACATCAATTTAAACATGACAAAAATCAATATTTACTTGGATCTGCCTTTGAAAATACATCTGTGTCTTTCAGATTCCTGTAATTAACACAAAATTACATAAAAATATTTTTTTAAATTATTTTTTTTACACTCGCTACCGGCAGGAAACGGATAATTCCACCGTTGATGTTGGCGTAGCAGCCGACATGCCTTGAAATGAACTGAAAGGTGTATCAGCAGCCATCGTAATTGTAAATCCAGTAAATTCAGTATTTTCTTAATAGTTATTTATATAAATCCTTGTATTTTGAGTTGTTGTGAAAAGGCGTGTCATTAGGGTTGTTGGTTTGAAAAACT
>JAQFZP010001489.1:0-19093 GCA_034695745.1 Geophilus truncorum
TTTACCGCTCTAAAATTCAAGCGCAACATTGCTTCCAGCTCTGCGTAAAACCCTGATTAAATGCGCGGAATAAAACCGGCTTTTTCCCCATGAATCACCGCTTCTCTGCATACCTGCAAATCCTAGCAAGCTGCAGGCTTCTCTGCACATCCTATTCCATTTATTCCCCCAATTCACCTTTAAGGCTTATTCTCCCTTCTTATCTACTAACTTCTTTTTTATCTAATTTAACCTCAGGCAACTACCCCCTCTCCTGTTTTGCACATTGTTGTGTACTTACTGAATGTTTCCTGCTCAGTGAGATGTTCTAGAATATTCCCACAGTACAGTAAGCTGTAAAAAGAACTTATGACTAGTTATAATTGGTGGGAATGAAGTTTGAATAGAAAAAAAATTATGCGCATGCGTGAATGAAAATGTAATTTTACTCCGCCGCGAGATAATTTTGTTTATTATTGACGAACAAAAAAAGTTGTTGTTCACGGATTAGAAAATTCCTCAAAGCTAAAAGTGTCTAAGGTAAAAATAATATTGTCGTTTTTTTATTTAAGTGTTTTGTTTTCATTTTTAGTAATAATTTTGAAGATGTTTTTAAAATTTTAATAAATATTTTTAAAATCAAGTTCTTGACTGTAGTCCTAGAACTGCAACATTATTAAATCTTGCCCAAGAAAACAAAAAAATCCGTTGAGTTGTAAACGGAATATTTCTCTACAGTAAATTCCTTAAAAACAATTATTTAACCCTAAGATATTGTTTAATTTAGCCTCAAGCATTTTTTACACTTTTTTCACTCTAATACTGTAGCTCCAGTCATTTTTTAATCCTTTTTAAACGTTGTTGTAATTTTCTCCCTTAGTGGCACCCTCATTGACTCAAACTGCCCTTAAGGCTGTTCTAACGTTCTTCCCCTTTCATTCTTACAATTTTTCCTCTACCTTTTTTGCTATAACAATTGTTTCCCATCGAAAAAAACACCCCAAAGCAACACATAGCAACTGCTCTCCCCAATCCTCAGACATGTTTTCCTCTAACCCCATTTTTCTTACCTCCAAGGCTTATCCTTCTCCCTCTCTCCCCTCAGGCTTATTTCTTACCCAACCTCATTCTCCTCTTTGGACTTGTTTCCCATTTCACCAACTTCTTTTTCCCACTGGCTTATCCCTTTTAACCATCTTAAACATTTCCCTGTCACCCATAACTCCCCAGACAATCATCCTAAATACTTAGTTCCATTCTCAGCCTCAAGGTGCTTGTTTTCTTCCTTAGTCCCCTGACTAACATCTCCATTCCCTTCCCTCAGGACCACTTAGCATCCACAAACCAATTCTTAACGCCTCTCACCTACCCAGATAAATAAATAAATAAAAAAACAAAATAAAACTCCAGATTACGTCATACCTTACATTTTCTCACCGTAGTCAAAGATAAAAAAAAATGGCAGAAGAAAACATGACAACACCGGACAAGCATATCTGTGGATTATTGTCATGTATTCAGCAAACACGTTTTCTTTTATGGTCCATCGAGTGCCTGTGTGTCTTTCGCACAATAGGCGCTGCATAAACCGTGCCGGCGAAAGCGCAAACAAATGTCTTGCTATCTCATTTCTCTGTATGCACCGGTGTACTGAACATAAATCTTGGGCGAAAAGGCATAAAAAAGGGAAAAATAAGCAGTTGTGAAATACAAAAACTCATCACCTTGCCAAAGATAAATGTTTGCGTAGTTTCAGTTTTCGCCAGTTTTTGCATTACAACTTGGCAAACTGAAAAGATGGTTAGATAAGTGTGTTTTTGGACTATGTGAACTTTTAGGTCATTGGCCGCATTGCACTGTAGATTTTGGTTTATTGAAATGTAAATTTTACTTTTAAAATGAGATTTTGAGAAAAACTGTTTCAATGTTCTTTTGCAAATGTGATTTTTGATCACTGCTTTGCATTAAAGTGAAATTTGATGTTTCTAATGGATTTTGAAGTTGGATTTACAGTTGGCCTTTAAGCTTTGCATAATGCCAAAGTAAATCTCTAGAAAATGCAACTTCTTTTGCATTCTAATACACAACTCACAGATGACACAAACTGTTGAAATGAATACAATGATAAGAATTCCAGTTCACTTGTGACTGAAAGTCCATGTAATTTTAACATTTAAATAATGCCATGTCAGACATTCACTTCTCAAGATTAAAGACCAAATGTCATGATCCTGCAAGTGATCTCATGAAAAGATTAAAATAGATATCAAATGTCTTCATAAATTTAAACCACAGTGTAAGACACCATTCCCTTTACCTCAATTTAACCAAGATTAAGATAGTGTGGTTTACATGAAGACATTTTAAAAAAGATATGCAAATTCATTGACCACAGAAAATGATTTTGGTAATAATCAGTTTAAAGGTATATTATAAAATAAAATAAAGGTATAAATTAGAGGCAAAAGTAAACTATGTACCCTTTCTTTCAACAATGTAATGTCAGTTTAAAGATAATTTTAACTACTAAATTTGATCAAGCTGCCTTTCAGCAGCCTTTCAGTAGTAAATGTAAAGTTACAACTTACAAAATCCTACGTCATCAGATAGTTTGATGCTTTAAAAGGGTGTATTATTTCTACTGGTACACTTATTTGTAGTTTCATCTTGTTAAATAAGGTGAAAATGACACTCCTTTATTGCATATTTATCCCAACCTAAGAATCTTATCTTAAGAATATTATTGAAATGCCAATAAGATTCAACTCTGTAAGTAAAAATAATGCATTTTCAGCAATAGGTACAGTAGCATTATATTCCTAAAAGGTAGCTAAATGAAGACAAGTTTTTACACCTAAAAAAAATCTTATCGCTCCTATAGGTTTACACTTGAATTCATACTTGTAACTATGGTAACTTAAGAATAAATTAAGATGCATTGTGGAATGCAAAGTCATAGTTTCGCAATTCAAAACTATTTTGCCTCAAGCAAAAATCAAAAATAGCAGTCTTCATCCTGATTGATTATTTTTAAAGGTACTGTATCTCAAGTTGTAAACATAATTTATTAAGTTTAAATTACATTTCGTACAAGTGTCAACCACCTTGAGATCATTCAGAGTGAAATTTACATCATAAAATGTATACAATAAGATAAATATTCCAAATCACAGTAAATTGTGACGTTCTCCATTTCCTAATAAACTTTTTTTTTTAATTACGTTTTTTTAACACTACAGTACAATCTTAAAATCCACCGCGTTTCACGCTTGACTCCCAGCCGCGATCACCTCAAAAAAATGGCAGCTATTGACTGGGCACTCCGAAAGGGTCAGTGGTTAGTCCAGCGTGGCCGAAATCGAAGACGCCTTTGAAGAACACGTTAAGGCGACGGTGAACTTCCCCAAGCGCGAGGCGAAATGACTGAACGCTCTTCGTACACGTCGAGCGCTAACACGAACCAGCTGTTCCACCCGAGGAATGTCTTTGAAAACCCACTGAAAACATGTCCATAATTTATCATCTTTCTGCATGCGGAGACGGTTCCCTCACAGACCCCAATTGGAAAAATCCATCTCAAGAAAAAGAGAGAAAAAAAACAAAGAAAAACTCAATCAAAGACCACCTCCTTCAGACCGGAAGTAGCTAGTGAACCCGGATGCAGCTGCCACAATGATGTAGAAATTAGGTCTGACATGCTTCGACGCTTAACCGGCTATTTATGTTGGTATTGATTGTAAGACTCTTTTATCATCATGGACTATTTGGAATAATAGGCTAAGTTAAACTGAGTGTTTACATGTTGGTAAAATCAATCGGCCTTGCACTGGTCATTCAGTTTTTGTGTTCTGGGAAAGGTGATTCATGCTTAATGAGGAGTAGATGGGGTGTGATAGATGGAATTTGTGATTTTACTTGTCAAGGGTTATTTTAGTTTTGTGCACTTTTTAAAATTTTTTTTATTGTTGTTTTTAGCATTGTTATTCATATCTTCGTATTGTTTGGAGCAATATTTAAATTTTTCATATTGTTTTTTTTTAGTAAAATGTTGGAATAGTGTTTTATTATTGTTGTTATGATTTTAAGGTTATAATATTGTTTTTGTTTTTTTAAATCATTGTTGGTGTTGTGTTATTTCAGCTGTTCCCATTGTTCCGTCTATTATTTCATTTTTTAT
This sequence comes from Geophilus truncorum, assembly GCA_034695745.1. Classification (NCBI taxonomy): domain Eukaryota; kingdom Metazoa; phylum Arthropoda; class Chilopoda; order Geophilomorpha; family Geophilidae; genus Geophilus; species Geophilus truncorum. The sequence goes on from JAQFZP010001489.1 coordinate 4,157, forward strand.
TTTGTAATTTGTCACTGTCATTTCAAATTGACATTGTTATTTTTCACACTTACACGTCATACTTATGACATTTTTCTTTTTCACTTTTTATAGTTGAATCAATTCTCATTGCTATTTTTCACAGTTTACTCAATATTTAATGTGCAATTTTCCACTTCATAATTTTGAATCAATTACATTGTTAAATATTTTGCTTTCAAATTTCAACAATGTTAAAACACATTCACTATTATTTCAATTTCCATTGTTAAATCTCCTTTCACTGTTATTTCAACATTAATATTGCTATTCTTTATCACTAATTCACATTTAACTCACAATTTCCATTTTTCCTATTCATTTCCCCATTTCTTCAATTTTTCACATTTTTGCACTCATTAACTCCAACTGTTCCCAAACCCATTCATCACTGCAATAAAACCCCAAACCCAACACAAGAAATCACTCACTGCAACAATTGCTTTCATTTCAAACAACAATTTCTGAAACCTGATTTCAAACAGCCCATTTGCATCCGCGCCTCAAATTTCTTCCAGCTGCACCTGCTGCTCCAATAACCATCTTTCCTCACCACTAATCCAAAAAAACAAAACACAATAAAATCAAAAAATAAAAAAAATATTCTCCATCTTAAAGCCACACCGAAACCAACAAACCAACCATTTTAATCCATTTTATAACATCCCAAGCCATTACCCATCACTGATGCCATTAAAATAAACTTGCCGTCATCAAATTTGTCAAAAATTAACCCTATTACCCCTAAAAAAAAACTAAAACCTCACAAACCCCATTATTTATTAACAGCATCAATTAATCAGCCATCAACACAAGTCTCCAATTAAACAATCAACATGTTTACTCCCAACTACAATCACTTTTCATTGGTAAACACCAAATTCGTGTAAGAGAATAAAACACATCACTTGTATAATAATAGTTATTTTAAGTAGTTATCTTCTGCAATCTCTGTGATGACATCACCACAGTGACAAAATATTCTTTAATCAACAATGATGATCAACAACTATAGAAATGTAATAATCATCATGCAACTGTCAAATGAGTCAGAAAAGACAAAAACATTTGTGGTTGACAGAAGAATACATTGCAGCATTGTTGTAACAATGGCAGGTACTAAAAGGCTTACATTAAGTACAAAGAATCTATATAAACTTAACTGATAGAAATGAATAAATTGTTAAACTCTGTTTTCTATAGACGGTGTTTCGAATGGCTTAATCAACGCGTGCAATATGGTAGCAGAGTATGGTCACAAGTAATAACAAATTTATGTGACAGCTGGTAAAAGTGGCTGAAGGTCCTCTCGTGATTAATTTAATTTCAAGTAAAACAAAAAAGAGAAAAGAAATAAAAATCAACTTCAAGAAGAAAAATGGTAGCGCAAAGGGAAATTTACTCTGTATCCTTACAACTGAGATCTCAATTTGAAGGACGATGTTAAGGGAAAAAAGGGAGAAAAAAAAAGAGTTAAATTATTTGCCATGTCAGATGTGCAGCTTGCTCTGGATAATTACTTTGTTCATTTGAGGCCATCAACAAAGAATGGGAGTTTATTTATTTATAGAAAGCAGATAAAAAAAATTGTATAATTTTGAGTCATTTTTGCTAATATTTCTAATATTATTTACACTAGAAATTGTACTCATGACACTTATATTGGAATGTAGCGCTTCGCCGTCTAGTGTCGAAATTTTGTACTGTAATCAGTAATCACATTTTTTGCTTGCTAATTAAATAAAGTGTTAATTTAAAAAACTAATAAAATACTAATATATTATCTTGTAAATTGAGTTTATGTTCCAAATTTCATCACTAGGAGGCAAATCATTTAAAAAACTAAAAATAACCAAAACAGTCATTTAAATGTGAAAAATACTGAAAATCCATTTCTGCACTCAAGGTGAAGCTATCTTCAAAAATTAACAAAACGTAATAAAACCTAAAAAAATAACTGCATTTTTCCTCACCAGATTGCGAAACAATTTAATTAAACATTAAAAAACAAAAAGTCCACAAATTTAATCAACACTCCTTCACCTTTAACTACCAAATTGCGGTTAATTCCCCTTAATTTTCAATTGAGTAACTCGAGGAACGTGAAAAGAGAAAAAAATGTTTACAAGATGAAGCTGGGCGCGAAGCGGAGTATTCAGGTGAAATTCCTCGAGGCCCAGGAAAAATAAATGGATATTTCTTGTACAATCAGGGCACAAACGCAGCCAACCTCGTAAACACTACGATTTGTAGGGAGACGCAGCCACCAGATCCCAAACTCGCAGCCAAACCATTTATAAACATCTCACCATGTCCTGCGAAGAAAAAGACCATCTCAGCCTTGAACTGCATCACTCACAAACACCAAAAATAAAAAAATATTTTCTCCACCATTTTTTTTTTGCTGAAATTTTATACAAAAAGGAAAAAAAAATTAATTGAATCTCAGTGTTGTGTCTATCCCAAAGCCAAGCGTCTCACTCGAAGACTCCTGTTTCACTCCATCAGCAAGATTGAAAGCAAAACATCAGCGTCAACTTGACTTCAATTGTCTCAGAAACAAAAAACAAAAATAGGCCTAAAAATAAAAATAAAAATAAAGAGTAAAGTGGGTAAAAATAAAAAAAATATAAAAAAATATTTTTTGTTATGTTATTTCCCCAACCTCTTCCGAATTTTTTTCGTCACAGTTATATTTTTAATTAAGCAAAAGCTCCCCGATTTGCTTCCCTGCTGAACACATCCTGCAGTGAAGCCATGGCTAATTAAACCCACTGAATCCGAAATCAACATCAGACAGAAATAGAAGTAAAAATGAAAACATTAGCCTAAAAATAAACCCAACACACACACACCTGTGTCCATTCTGATGTAGAAGTGCAATTATCTCACGTGCGTCGATATGTCTATCTTGAAAACTCGAAATACCAGCACTTGGTGGATAATAAACGTCAATATTAAAGTAAAATTGTTTTACTATTATTTTCGGTATAATAATATCAGCACTTTAAAAAAATACCAAAATTGACCCATTTTACACACCCAAAAAATTAAAAAAATTTAAATTTTTTTAAAAAATTAAAAAAAAATATATAAATTCAAAAATCACTCAAAATATTTTAAGAAATGTAAAAAAAATTTGGTTCAATGAAAAAACTGTAAAAACGTTGAATTTTTCTCCCAAGTGGTGAAATCGGGTTAAACGGCGCCCGCGATTGATTTCCTACTTGTCTCCGGTTTCTAACGTCATAACGGGCTAATAAATTGCGTTACAGCGTTGAGCTGTCGCGACCCTTGTTTGTAAACAAAAGCGTTTCACTCACCGAACGTGAATCTGTGGTTGGTCATCACCTGGCGATGGGGAGACGTTCCATCTAGGACAGTAGCAGACCCACTTCTCCTCGGGTTGCGAGCTACGACCTTCCTGGCCCCCGCGCACCGCATCCGGGCACCGGATCGCCCCGGCAGCCAATCAGGGACGAGCGTGCGGCCGACGCACGGCGGCGTGCGTGCCCGGGATGCTCCGGCGCGATGCGGCGATGGATGCTGGGGATTGCGCAGCATCCGCGAGCCACGCGGAGAAGCTCCTACTCCGACTCCGACTTCGGCTCCGGCTTGGAAGGCCCCTCAGTTTAATTGCCCTTAATAAGGCCGTTGTGCCGCGGATGAGTGCGGCTTTGTTTTGCTGTGTGTGAGGGTTAATTCTTGGTATTTGCAATGTGGGAGAGAAAAATTTGTGGGGTTTAGGGATTTGGTGTAAATTTATGATTAAAGTGGTATGGAAAAGCGATATTAATGGGGATATTCTGTATTTTAATGTAAAAATCGTTAAAAATGTTGGAAATACTGGAAATCATGGTAAATATTTTAAGATACCCGGGAGTTATTAGAGAAAATTGTAATATTAAATTGGAATTACTAGAAAATATTATTAATAATACTCGTTAATTATTATAAGAAATTGTTATTATAAATTGAAATTGTGAAATTGTGATTGGTATTAAATTGAAATTAGTAAACAATATTATAAATACCCGGGAATTATTAGAAAAAAAATTTTAATTAGAAATACTTGTAAAAAAATTTAAATTTTAAAAATATTTTTACTTTATATTATTACTATTTTAAATAAATGTTACGTTATGAAAAGGAGTGGAGTGGTAGACATATGGTCACCCCAAAACTGCTTGATCATCTATATTTTTTATCAAATATAAAAAAAAAACCAAAAATCCAAACACCTCCAAACTGAAAAAATTCCATCAAACCCAACCAAATTTGCATACAAGGCATTTCCCCCTTCTAATCTGCGCATGCGTGATCACCGCTATCAATCACACATAACACCCACACTTCCACATAAATAAATTTCATTTTTAACCTTAACATAAAAAAAATCATCTTTTCTGATTTCTAAAACATCAACAAAGAAAAATAAATTAAAAATTTTCAATATTAATTATTTCATCAACAGAGGCCATAATCTCTTTCCACTCCAGTGCTCTTTGGTTTACTCGATGACGTCATCAGACGCCATTGCAAAAAGAAGCAATTTCGACTGGAATAATTCAAACGAGTTGAAATAAAAGCAGAGAAGAGACTTTATAGACCGTTGACTACATTCACTTTTAATCACGAGACTACGAGCGACCCCTGTCGGCAAAAGAAAGAGGAAAGCAAACATCAATATTGGATCAGGACTGGGAACAAGGAACGTTTTTAAGAAACGAGAAAAATAATATAAAATATAATTTTTTTTAAAGGAAATAAATAAAAAACAATCACGATGAGGGATTATTGGTAGATTAAGTCGTAAGATGGCGTCATTGAAGGGCATTTCGCGTGAAATCCGGGGATTACGTGTCATTCATCTTCATCTCTTGATTTTGACACTAGGTGGGGTATTTATTTATATTTTTTTTTTGTTTATAAATCAAGTGTGATGTAAATGGAGTTAAGAGTCAAGATTCGAAGCGCTGATTGTCATCTTTAAGCGCTTGTCCAGTAAAGAAAGATGCAGTGGTTGTATGAGGAGTGTATAAATCACTTTGACTGCGAGCGAGAAATTAAAGGAGAATGATTTATTTCTTGGGAGAAAAGAGCTTCAACTGTTCATTCTGCCAAAATATTTTTTTTGTTATGTCTGGAACTATTTATGGTTCTCAAATTAGTGCTTCTCTTGTTGTGAAGAAATTGCCATTTTAAAACACGTTAGATTTAATTGTTCGAGTTTTAAAGATGGGAAAAATCAGTTTTTGCTTCCTGATTTTGCCAACAGGTGATGCTTTGGAAATTTATTAAATAAGGTATGGGTTCATGAGTTATGATTTTTTGAACTTCTTAAAGTGAAGAAATTTTTAGATTTAATCTAATCTTGCGAGTAGTCTCTCCAAAAATTGATTAGTTCACTTAAAATGTGACCGGTCTATTTAGAAATAGAAAGAAAGGGAAAAAAATTAATTTTTAATGCTTATTTTTACCAACAGGTGGTTCATTTAAGTTAAGCAACTATGAATCTATATTGATTTTTCACTCCCTATGTATTTTTTTTTTTTAATTTCTAGATTTATTCTATTAGTGACCGATTCATCTAAAAATATAATCAGTCGATTTAAAGTGTGACTGGTTTTTCTTCTAAAAAAATATAAACAGTAGATTTAACTATAACCAGTCGATTTAACATTAACAGTGATCAGTCTATCTAAATATATAACCAAACATCATTTCATGCTTTTCAACCAATAAAATCATTTCAAAAATTAAAAAATTTAATTATCTCAATGACATTTATGAGTTTCTAGAGAAACGCACACTCAAGTACCTCAAAACCCACCAATTCCTTCATCTACTTTCTAATTAAGATAATTAATTTTTCTAATTCAATATAAGAATCCCAATTTTAAATCCATTTCTCTAAACATTTCAACAACACCACCTAAACCACCAGTTGCAATTAAAATGGGGACAGAATCGCCTTTAATTCGCAACTGCACCTCCCAACCTCCCTCACACTGCACAAATGATGTTAGCTTTGATATCTGACCTTTGACCCAACTAGTCTTTAACTGTGTATCATGTAAATTAGTTTAGAGGAACTCATGGCAGCACTATATTTCAGCCATTAGACGCAGTTGTTTAGCGTGAAATTTAACGTAGAAAGAAAGACAGACAAAATCTTTGTGTTCAAATTCACCAAAATACCACACCGGTACCGGTACCTAAAATTGTAGAATAAAAGGTTTGCACAAATCATTTTTTCCTTACAATTGTAGCGTAAACCCCTCAATTAAAACATATCATCAATATATAGAAAAATCATAACCATAACGTTTAACTTTAAATTAAAAAACAGCAAAACCAATCAAAACACTCTCCACTAGTTACAACCTGGTGACGTTTCTCAATTCAAACTTCAACAGTCGATTTTAAATCATTAACTGTTCATAGAAAATGGCGTAACAGTTTGCCATAATCAAAAAACAGCAAAAACAAAAATTTTAGTTTAATTTTAACTTTTAATTTATAAGAAAAAAATAATTTTTACAAATTCACTTGTTTATAATAAACAAAAATTAAGCTTACAAACAGCAAATAAATTGCATTTGAGCATGCTCAGATGCTTATTGATTGCTCAAAGTATAGAAAAAGGATTCTTCAAGAGGTTTTCCATCAATTATTCAGACAGACATCTCCGATTCTGGCGGTAATAGTAAACATGACCTTTTCAAAACTGTCTCGAAAACCAAACTGCCTCAGCCTCCGGTTACCGTGACGCCCAATCGATGCCCTCTTCGATCAAATTTCCAAACCTAATCATACGTAAATTAATTAATCCTCTTAACTCTTTCGACCTTTACTTCGCGACTCTTCTGCACCTCGCTTTCATTTATATGCTTTTAAAAGGTTTCACAGCTTTGCCCGACCGGTTCGCCAAAAATCATCGTCAGGTGTCCGGTTTGGGTTCGTTTTTCGTTTTGCAATTCAAATGTGTGCAGTCACTTTGGAGATTAAAACGGACGCTAAAATTAGCTCGGCAAATAAACAAGGACGCTTTAAAATGACCCTTCAAACACGCTTTGCAAATACGGCAGTGAAGAAATGCTAATGATGAAAAAACATTGCTAAATGTTTGTTTTCTTCTGCTAGTTGCTTGATTTTGAGTTAAAGTTTTGATATTTAAGTAGAGAAATGACGTCAATGTGATTGATGTTTACATGGGAATTTATGTAGGAAAGTTTAATGTTTCCTTTAGAATTTGAAATCTCTGCAACTTTTAATAGCACTGCTAAGAAAGTTGACTTTCCAATATCTTTAATAATTGGAGAGTAAATAAAGAAATGTTAAATTTACAAGCATTGAAAATTCTATGGAAATATAATGAAAAATTTAGTTTGAAAAGTGAACTTCCAAATGTTTTACAAATTCAAAGAGAATTAGTTGGAAAGTTCATTGTTCAACAAATTACCAAACTTTATAAAAATACTGTTTGGAAAAGTGTTTGGAAATAAAAACTTTTAGAAATAGTATAAATCTTAAATAATCTGCGAAAACCTTTAAAATCTTTCTAAATCATTAAAATCTTCGTAAATCTTTAGAAATCCATGTAAATCTTTAAAACCTGTATAAATCTTTACCAATTTTGATAAATATTAAAAAAAAAAACCTAAAAACATTTTTCACAAATATTACAAAATTTCAAAAACTCTTTCACCATTTTAAGAAATCCAATAATCCCCACGTGACTTTCAGTAGAACTACCATACATCACAAAACTAACATTGCATAACATTTTTCAGCAAACCATAAAAAACCACCTTTAAAAATTATTACTATAATACATAGAAAAAAAATTACCTATCAACAAATCATTACCAAAACCTACAAATCTTCACACTCATTCCACACCAAAAATAACACAACCAATAGAAACAACAAATTCTTCAACTTCCATTTCTGTCAAGTATTTCATAATCCCAATCTAAACTTCACCACAACACACATAAAGTCCTTTCAAACCTGCCCTTTTCCAGCTCATTCTTGGCCTCTTATTCACTCTAAATCACCCACAACAATAAAACTCAATGGAATTCAGCCATTTTTCCCGAACATCCAAAACCCAAAAATACAATTTCACCCACAAATAATCAATTTAGGAATGCAACAACGCATTACACAAGGAAAAAGACACCTTCTGTCACCCCAATCTCACCCTAAAATACCCATCAACACCCGGCCACCAGTTGCCAATTCCAATTGCATCGTTTAGCACCCGCACGTTCCGAGTGGACAAAAGATAAGCCCGAGAATTAATTCCCGTCACCCAAAGTGCACCGGGGCCAGATTGAGTCGCGCGTGCAGGACCTCGAACGACCCCTGTGAGTGTTTGACCCCGGCGTCGCCATAGAGACAAATGCTAACGAAGGACTAAGGGATTATTCACCAGCGGATGTCAATTTGCCAAACACGAATGGATTAAGAAAAGTTGGTGCGAACGTCTCGATCGATTGGAGGGGCTAACTTTTGGGATTTGATTTGTCATCTATAATTTCAAAGGAATCGATCGTGTTTTGAGAAATTGTCAGTTTGTTTGGCATTTGGTGAGTGTTTTCTAGTAAGATGTGTTTTGAATTTTAAGTGTACGAAGTGGAATGTGGATTTGTCAATTGGAAAGTTTGAACGTTTCAGATCACCAAATAACCAAATGGTTGTAAATTGGGTATCAGTTGTTATGATTTTATGATTAGTTTGACAAGTTCAACATAATCACGAAACTCATCGAAAGCCCAAATAACGGTCACAGCTTTCACTATTTAATCGAACACATATTATATAAATTTCAATACGGTAATAGATGCTTTCAATTTATAATCGAATTCTCGATTTTTTTTAAGCAAACCGTATGTTTACCACATCATCAAACTCTAAACTTTATAATAAATTTAAGCTTTATCAGACCACACATTTCTCTCATACTGTAACTGCATTCTTTCCTGAAGCTCATCCATCACACAAATGCATCATTTGACACATTAAATCTAACTCAAACCTTGCAAAATTCCTGACTACTTCCCCTAAACCTAGCTTTTCCTTACAACACGCATCATCCCAAACTCCCACAAATCTCCACAACCAGCCAATCATGAATCAAGGTCACTCCAAAACAACCCCAACAACAGATTCGCTACAACCACTGACCACAAAACCCAAACACCTCCTCACATACCAGAAAAACAACTTCCAGGAATTATTTATTCCAAATTCCTAGAACCAATTTCATTTTCATCCTCATCCAACTTCTCCCACTGACTCAAGTGATGGGCAGAACGTCGAGTAACGTCAAGGCATCATTAAAAAAAAATAGAAGACCTCGTTGTTATTCAGCAAAGCAAATCCACAAACGCACAACGCGTCTTTTCTATTTACGGTATGTTAATTAAAAAAAAAAAAAAAGACGTAAATCTCCCAGTTTCATTACTGTTTTTGGTTTGCTTTCCTGCTGACCAAATATTTCTCTCACCGTGACCCATGATCAGATGGTATCATAAACAAGGTTCAACGTAATATCCACAAATAATATGTTGGCATTGCAGGTAAGCCGAGGAATTATATCACCAATGCAAAAACAATAGGGGAATTAGAAAAGAGATAAAATACAGGTATGTTAGTGCGCATTCTTACATTTCCTTCTGCGCACGTTTTTCTAAGCGAGCAACTTCGTTATCCGGGTATGAAGAGATAGAAATGTAACTGCCAATCCAAATATTATTTTTTTGTTATTTTGTTGTGTTTGATTTAGAGTACCGGTACCGGTAGTTGATCATTTAAAAAGTTGATCTCATTTATCCATCATAATACTTAGCGCATCAATTAACCATTATATAGAAGTGGAACCATCTGGCAAGAAATGCGAAAATTGGCAAATTATATGTCAAATTGCAATGATGTGCAGTCAGTTAGAGAAATAAGTGGTAATGTGGTATATTTGTAAATTTTAAAATTTTATACTTTAAAATAATTGTTAGAATGTATTTTTTAAACACGACCCAGTGTGATGTCAGTAAAATGTAGTAATTTCTTTTATTATTATTATAAGTTTTTTAACAACAAATTATTATTATATTTTATAAAATTAAAAATAATAACAAATTTAGAAAATACCAATTAACTAACTTTTTCTTTTAATGAAACAGAACAGTCACTAATTTTGTTGACTTTCGCAGAACGACAAAATCAAAATCTACTTTAGCCCTAAAACACATTTTTAGAATATAATTAAAAATATAAAAAATCCAATTGGCTAACATTTCATGTTGATTAACTATTGGCTAATAAAACTCAACAACTAAACCTGTTCCTATTTTCGACTTTCGCAGAATGGCAAAATCAACGCTTTAATGTACAAAAATTATTTTAAGCCTAAAAACATACTTTTAACTCTTGGTACGTCTAAAGTACAATTTTCAACACTCCCCAAACTTCCCCATTTTATCATTAAACTTAATCACCAACATCAAAATAATTCCACTTAAATACCAAAAAAAAAAAAAATTCTCAACTTTACTATAAACAAATAAATCACCAGAAGACACTATGCCACTTGTAGTCCCCAAAAATATCAGTAGTTGCAACATTCTTGGCACATGCTTCAATCAACAAATTCAGTTCAACTCATGACAAAAACATTTTAATTCTTTTAAATCCCACCACACTTCACCACCCAAAAAAAAACGCAAAAAAAATACATAATCCAATTACCGTACCTGTAAATAAATTGTTTTTCCCAACTGACCCCAATTCCCATTTAAACGACATTTTATCCTAAAAATATTTTTAAAAAAAGTACTCACATGTGTGATGACCCTGAAAAGGGACGCTGAGGGCGCGTTTCGTGATTTTCAGTGCATGCAAGGCGCGATCCCAGCACCATGTGCTGGCTCATCCGAATGCGATGGCAACAAGAGAGGCACCTGTCGTCCATCCGACGCAAACGCTGAACGAGTGACGTCACAGTCGAGATGAGGCCCGTTCTATTTCGAGGCACAAATCGGTGCAGCATCTGGGGCCCGGTCTCCGGCGCTCACCTGAGAAGTGCGCACCTGCCATGCGAAAAGCATCATCTGTAAGCGGAACAGATTCAATTCCAGTTTAGTCCCTTAAGAAAGGCAACATGTGCGCTGCGTCGCGCTTCACTGCAATGTAGGCTTAGATAAAACACAACGAGTTGTATTTGAAAAGCTGCAAAAAGATTCAAAGAGAGGAAAAAAATGAACTTGGATGATCAATAATTAAATTTGGAATTTATTTTTTTATTTTATTTTTTTGGTTGTTGTAATAAGAGAAATGTTTTTTAAAGCAGGGTTAAGTTAATTTAGGTCATTCATATTTTACGTGGTTGTTAAGTGAATAAGAATGGTGTTAATAATATATTACATGATTTTTTTTTTGTGGAAAATGTTTTTCTTGTTTAGATGTGTAATAGGTGAAAGTGAAATTTAAGATTGTAAAAATGGTTTTCGGCTTTTTTGATTAATTTTTCATCAGATTATAATCAAAAAAATGTCAATAGACTTTTTGCGAAAACATAACAATCAGTTTTATATTTATAACTTAGAACATTCATTGTTAAGCATATTTCTGTAAAGTCTATAATAAATTTTCAGGCAGATACAAACCGTTATAATTTAGACCAGTTATGGCCTTATATTCTTATAAAATTGCATAAACGTAAAAGTATTTATAAAATGTGAAAGTTTAATTTTTGTACAGTTCCTATAAATTTCTATAGATTATCATAATAATGCTATACTTGCATCTTTCTGAATTTTTTCAATATATAGAATCCTATAATTCTTTTCACAAGTTAAAATTCCTATATTTTCCATTCTAAAAAGGTTAATATTTCTACTAAATCATATAAACTCCATTTAAATTTCTATTTGGATAAATCAAAAAAGCAATTCAACATTGAAACAAATTCACAATCTTAATATTTAATTAAATGCAAACCTCAATTATCCTCTTTTGGTAGTATGGCTAACCCATTACTTTAAAATCAACAGCAAAAGATGGTTAAAAAGTGGGTCGATAAGAAGTTGAAATGAAAAGCAAGTTTTAAGGCTGAAAGTCTGTTGGGCATGGATAAAATGATTATCAAAGTTTGTTAGTTTCAACTTTTTCTAAGTAATCTATTGAGCCTCTCAGGTGGCGCTGCATTACCACTCCTGCCTCACTTTTTCGGTTTTTCCCCCATAACAATACTCATTGTCGAGTATGTGGAATAAAAGAATCTTCACGTCACCAACAGAGGTCCTTGCAAATCATCTCGCTTTATCTCGACAACACCGTAAATTCAATGCAGTCTCTTTCAATTCAATTTCAATTGAATTCGTGTTGGGAGATAATGGAAAATAATGGCTATAACTGGTTCCGTTGTGAACTTTAATCATACAACATAGCAAAAATTACCAAAATTCACAATATAATCACTGCTGGGATATCAGTATAACACGGGGATAGTTTCCTCAATAACCTTAACAAACTCAACGTAATCTCGAAACTTATCCAACGACCAAATAACAAAAAAAAAAAAAACTTCGCATTTTGTAGAACAATGCTTACGTTAAAAACTGTAACAGTGGATTCTTAACTTAACTTAAAAAATTGTGTTCACACTTAATTGAATGTATTCTTAATTCTGACCAATTTGGTTGAAAACCGCCATCTTTAATCTAGTGCCACTGCTTGCTGTTGGAGTTAAACCTTAATTCAAAACAGTTTTTAATTAAAAAAAACTTTAACTTAGAATTCTACAATGCACCTTAATTTCTTCTAAGTTAAGTCAAGATCAAGTATGAACCTTTCCGGAGAATTCCCAATTTTGTTAATTTAACTTATAACGTTCCTAAAAAAAAAAAAACAGTTAATACACTATTAATAACAATCGTAAATAAAGTCTTAAATGTCTTAAGAAAAAATACACTAACCCTAAGATACCGTAATTAGAAAAATTAATACACTGAATCCTAAGCTAATAATAGTGATTTTACTTTTTTATTAAAAAAAATACTTTTTCTTACAAAACAACAAAACCTTTAACAGACAACCCTTGAAACCAAAAACAGACACTAAAAAAAAAATCAAACTTAATCACCTGTTGCCATCATTTATATCTGACAAATCACTTACCCTATCTTTGAGGATTAATTAATTCTTTTTTAAACCTTTCAACAACTTTTCTCACTTTTCTCTTTTCAGTCAAAGAACTTTCGCTTCAACCCACTTGACACATTTCCTCATTAATTTCCTCCAAAACATTAAATTTAACTATTGCCATGCAGTAAAGCCAAACCTCAAACAGAATTCCATTCACAACACCACAATTTATGAACATGTCTGCATTATTAATACATTTCTCAGTTACATGAATTCGATGGGTTGATTCGAAGCCAACTTTTTTCTTGCCCCACTACAGTCTCTTTTACTTTCACTTTCTGAGTAAAGTGACAAGGAATTCTTTGGCACTGCAGACCGAATTAATAACCAAGACTTGTCAGGAGAAGCCATGGTCTTGCCAAAACTATTTACCACCTCAGACAAACGCAGCTCCCCAATTCCAATTTAAATCATGTACTTTACGTGATTTAGAAAGCGTTTAATGTCGCTTAATTATAGAAACAACAATTACAAAATAAATTTACTGTGTTTTGAAAATAAAGCGACGTTTTCGTCGTTCGGATTTATTTGCTATGCGACAATTTATGTGGCCAAAGTAGCTGATGGCGACCTTAACGTATACATTTCTATAAGTGATGACGTCATTTAAAGCAAGTAGCCTAATGTGCGCACATTGATCCAATTAAAGTTATTTCGACGTTATTTTTATAGTGTAAAAAAGTGGAATAGTTGAAGGTCCTTAAAGTTATAGTGTCATAAAATTTTAAAATTTTTTTAATTATTGGTAAAAGTCGAATCTTCACCAAAATTTAAATAATTTTTTTGAAATATCTTGATGACGAAATAGCAATATACAAGCATTTTTCTCGCGCGAACATCAAAACTATTCTAACTGAAAATGCACCTTAATACTTATCGTCGTCCCTCGCTGCGTTCTTCTAATTTCAATTAACCAACACCATCTGTTGTTAAAATTTTAAGTACACGCTGATTGTTATTACGTCACAACCAAGAATAAAGTCAAGACTTCTTTTTCAAACTATACGAACATTTAACTTACAAATTTTAAATTAATCTCAAAAAAAAAATTAATTTCATGAATAAAACTATACATATTTTAACACCTTTTCATATAAACTAAAAAATATTTCATGTCACTCACTGTCAATTTAAGTTGTGTGATACATTGTGAGCATTACGAAGTAACATCGTAATGACGACTTTGTTTCAGTTTTCATCTTTATCGGTTGTATTTGTAGATGAACCGGCTGTGTGCTGCTCCTAGTTGCTGCCACAGTAATCGTGAGTGAATAATGCAGCTTTGCCAACAGGCATTTGCCCTGGATGTCCAACTAAAATGTAATAGGCTTGGATTGGTCAGTGTCACCTAGTAGGAATTAGTAGATGGCACACCATTATTTAACCATAGTCTAAGTGCTCGTTTCCTCACCTCTTTTCCAACGGGTCAAGATTAAAGCGAAGCCGTACTCAAAGTCAATATTACTCTTACGAAAGATTTCAGTAGTGTTTTGTAGAATTCTTATAAAGTTTTTGTACACTTTTCAATAGGTTATAAAAAATTTATAGTATTGCACAGTTTCTACAAATTCCTAAGAATACAATAACTGCATAAAACTGTACCGTAATTTACGACATCAATCATTCGCATCAGAGGTGTAAATCGCTCGCGCTCATTGAGCGAAAACACCGCTCAATCGCTCGCTCGTGAGCGAAAGAGCGAGCGAT